>JAQGAP010000104.1:0-70579 GCA_034697805.1 Orchesella bifasciata
GTAACTGTAATTTGATGACACAACCTGTAACTTTAAATCCAGTGTTACAGGTATTTTGATGTATTTGACCAAAAAAATCATTTCACGAACAATTAAGGGAATAAAATTGACATAAGGGTAAAAGTATGATACAAGATTGCTAATGTTTGTGGTAAAGTTTTCATATGCATCCTAAACATGTATTATTTCTTAATCATATCCAAAATATGCAACACCAGCTAATCAAGTTTTTCAGCTAGAGCAACTTGGGCTAAGATAGCAAAATCACTTTGGTCTATCAATAGCAAGAACTTCTCCAGCCAGCCCGAAAACTGGATACTTTTCGTGATATCTTGTTGTTTCATCCCTTCTAAGCAGTGAAGGGAAGAATCATAAATCATGGACAAATTTATATGGAGGAAAGGAATGGCAAGATTCCACAAGGAGAAGGTGTAAAATTGCACTCCTCAGAACAGGATGGGAAACTCGATGGGGCAACTTGAAACTTTACAGAGGAGAATATAGGATCTCGACACAGAGGATGTAGCAAAAGTTATGTTTAGCCTCAACTTTCCTGGTATGTTTTACGATATAAGAGCTGAAGATTTATATTGAGTACAAAACTGAATACTATAAGCATTTCTCTTTTGATTAGCTTTTGACGTTTCTGCCAGTTGAAGCCATGTGTTGATACCCTATTTATTGACCCTGGAACTTCTACGGTACAAGTTTAATCAAAAATATTAAACTTGCTTTGACTTTTGAGAAAGTATTGAATTATAGCTTATATAATTATCCTCAGACTTTTTCAAGTCACCGGCTCTTTGCTGCCGCCCGAAACGTTTGTTAGAAATGGTAAAGAATATCCACTTAATCTTACAAAGTCGACTTTAGAGCAGGAGCTGTGTTTTAACAAAACTTAACAATTCTGGCAACCAGAGAAGAAAAAAACTAGTAACACTAATCGGATTATACAACTCGTTTG
This sequence comes from Orchesella bifasciata, assembly GCA_034697805.1. Classification (NCBI taxonomy): domain Eukaryota; kingdom Metazoa; phylum Arthropoda; class Collembola; order Entomobryomorpha; family Orchesellidae; genus Orchesella; species Orchesella bifasciata. Next base: position 965 of record JAQGAP010000104.1, read on the forward strand.
GTAACATTATGACATTATATTAGATACGTTATGATTAGAGTAATGACCAATAATTCTATAATAAAACAACCTGAAAAAACTAAACCTTGGCTAAACTGCCTACTTAAAAATATTGACCACGTGAAACTATTAACAATAATAAAGCTGTAAAACAGATCTGTTCCAATCAATCATTGATATGGAATGTCAAACGAATGTCAATCGTAAAGCCTAGTATATGGGATCCTCACTTTCTTTACAGTTCTTTACCCAAAAAGATCATTGAACGCGTGCCAGTTGCAGAGATTGGAGAACGGCAAGCATACATTGTATAATGTAGGTCGGCTTAACTGTACTTTTTATTTTATGTATATTTTTGACTTTAACAGCTACAAACTTAGTATTGAAAGGTTTCGTATGTGATTACTTTGAGCCTTCGAGCATTAACATGACTCTAAACTTGATTTATCTAGCAAATGCCTCCATTAAAATTGCACTTATTATCCTTAGTGCAATAGCATTTTAATTTTGAAACTCTATGAATGTAGTGCATGAATCTTGCATGTGCACACAAGTGCATTTTCTAGTATCCGTATAATCTCTTAGCTGCCAAACTGTACTTCTACAATTGTTCCTTTCTTTTTTTGTCACCTATTCATCTGAAAAATCTGGTATAAAAACGTTACCAATCCTAATCAAGTAATGCATTAAGTCTCCAACTTCTGTTCGGGAAGCTTCACCTACAGAGTACAATAAACATGCATTATTTAACTTTTTCATCTTTCGCAGCATTATTGCTAATGCTAACAGGATGTTTAATATCTGTTTCTGATGCAAGAGCAAGATTTCAAAACAACGCTGGAACAGGAGTCGCTTCAACCTCAACAAGATTTATTGATTTGAGTCATGCGTTCAACAACAAAACAGGTATATTTCTCAATTACAATATTTGACACTATTTCAGTTAGTTGGTTTTTGGTAAGATAATGTATATTTTTGCTAAACTGACAAATTTTGCCTGTTATAATAGCATCAATTTATACCTTCCCTTAAAAATTTATTTTAAAACTGGAGTAAGTGAATAATGTGTCAAATATAAATTTTATCCCAAAAGCGGTTTGGCCTGGTCGGAAGATAACATTTTTCAATGAATTTGGAGGACGTGATGAAAACGGAATATGGTAAGTTACGATCTAATATTTTTTGGCGAGGTTTTGTTCTAACTGTGTTTATTTATTCAGGGTAATCTCCAACGGATTCTGCACAAGTGAACATACGAGCACCCACATTGATGCTCCATACCATTTCAACGAGAATGGAAGGCGTCTTAATGAAATCCCATTTGAGGATTTGATAGATGTTCCAGGAGTAATGATTGACGCTTATGATAAGGTAAAGGCATTGATTTGTAATTGATTTGACAAATAAAAATGGTATGGCGAAAAGCCGAGAACCGTCCTTTTCTACTTTTCTTTTCTTCTATAAGGTTCACAAGTTCAAGGACGGGAAATTAACCATAATTGAAAATTATGGTTTGACTCGCGAGGACGTTTTAGAGTAAGGATTTTCATTTAAATCTTTACACATTCGCAATTAAATCAACCTATCATTTCTAATTTTACTAAAACGATCATAGATGGGAAGAAAAGAATGGAAAGATTCCTCAAGGAGCAGTTGTCCTTCTCAGAACTGGATGGGAGTCTCGGTGGGGAAATGAGAAACTCTTCCGTGGAGAGAAAGAAGGTGATGCTGCGGTTGTTCCAACTGCTGATTCTATTGAAAATAATGGATTGGAGCCAACTGGTACTGGTACAGGCACCCAGTTTTATGACCCTAAAGTGGCCGCTTCTTTTGCTGGAAAGCTAAGCTTCCCTGGTGAGTACTTTTAGGATACTACGGAGTAATACCGAACACAGCAAATGGGCTTGTCTAAATGTTAAATATAATTTTATTGCCTCAGGGTTTGGAGTCACAGCTGCCAAGTTCCTTGCTGAAGAAAGGTCTGTCCGTGGTGTTGGTGTGGATGTCATTTCAATCGATCCTGGAAATAAAAACAACGTATGATAATCATCATCAGTATGAAATATGTGACGTTACATTTAAAAATGCTATAACTTGCCTAAACTTTTTTCACTCCGAACAGTTTTCTCCAGCCCATGTTACCTTTGCAAGCAGGAACATTTACATGTTGGAAATGGTTGCCAGTCTTCATACACTACCATCCCAAGGCTTTAAATTGTATATGTTGCCTTTTAAAATTGGTAATTTCCTATTCGTTGGGTTTCTTATTGAATGTTGGATAAATTTGAGTGACATATAAACCTGACCATTATTATTAAAATAGATATGGGCACCGGAGCCCCAACTCGAGTGATTGCTAGGATTAATGAAGAACGCTAGTCTAACAACAAAAACTAATGCAATTTAAAAACAATAATCGAATGTTAGAGTTAAGGAAATATCCATGATTCCAATAAACCCAAGTACCTGCAATCAATAATGAAACACACCAGCTCAGTTTTCTTTCAGGCCTCGAACTAGTAAAGATCGTCTTGACCAGTTACATTCTCTAATTCAAAACATAACTTGCGGTGGCTTACTCTATACGATTTAAACTCTAGACCTAGAAAAATGAGCGACCGAACAAATGCTGAATAATGTCGATAAACGATAAATATACAAACATATTGCACTTCTCTGCTACTGCAATGTAATGATTCTGTGAAAACCGATAGTGGAATTAATTATATACACGCTTAATATTCAAACTACAATAAAGATCAAGGCCATGTACTGTAATATAGTTTTGTTTAATTTCCTCAAACTGAAAATAGAATTTCATGAGGTATTTATACAAATTACAGGAGATTCCATGCTTGCACATTACGCGTTATAATATAATATAAATGATTTTTAACCTTTACGGATTGTCATTGTAATAAACATACATGATAAGCTTATAAGCTATACCTTACATTACAAGCCATACGATTGTCAAAAAAGTAAACAAAACAATTCACTAGTCTTCGTCTTCCTCCTCCTCCTCCTCTCCGCTGACATTCTCTTCGTCTTCTTCCTCCTCTTCAGAATCATCAGGATTACCCTTCCCATTTTTAGCAGGAGTGGAATTCGGAATACCTATAAAAATAGAAGAATAATTAACATAAAAAAATTAGTTATAAAAATATTAAATTGCATGTTAATTCAATAATATTTATTTAGTAGCAAAATTACCCAATGCTTCCCGGAAATGAATCGCAATTATGTGGCAGGACACAGACTTGTAAGCGACACTCATGTCGCAATGAGGACATTTCACGGTGCTACCCTTATCCCCCTTAGGGTGGCGGAGCTGGTAATGTTTAAAGAGCTTCTTGGTTGTATTCTTCTTTCCTTTCACAACCGTGAAGCACACAAAGCATCGCAACATGTGCTTGTGTGAGTTGAAGCATCCCAATGCATCACCTGTCTTCCCGAACTTCTTGTCACAAAATTGGCATTTCAAACAATGGGCTTTAAACCACTCCTTGTCCTTGTAGTTGGGCTCCTTCCAATTAGGATCGTCGACATCGTCGTCAATCCCTTCAAGATCCATTGTCTCGTCTCCATCTTCGTCATCTTCATCCTCTCCATTCTCGCTGCGGTTCCGCTCCTCATCCTCGGTTCCCGAGTAATCCTCGTCGTCATCATCGTCATTGGACTTCTTGGCTTTCTTTGCACTATTCCCCTTTTTCGGCGACTGCTGACGCTTCTTCCCCCTGACTGGGGTGCCATTGGCTTTCTTTCCACCTGTTGCTTTCCCCTTTTTGGCAGGAGCCCGCCCCTTCTTTTTAGGCATTTCAACCTCAGAATCCTCCTCGGACTCAGCTTCGGAATCTTCATCACTAGCGTCCTTCAATGATTTCTTCTGTACCGGCTTCGGCGCTCTGGAGCTGCGTCGACGAGAGGACGCAGTTGAAGTGTCCATTTCTTCCTCATCGGAAGAAATCTCCTCCTTGCAGATCACTTCAACCTCCTTCGCCTTTGTGGCACTCTTTCTCCCCGGCATGGTTCTGGCAGATCTAAAAACCAAAAATTACAAATGAATACATCACCACATCTAGTTAACCATTTAACACACTTCAATACATAACAACACACTGAACACCCCATTACTATACCATCAACAAATCAACATCACATCAATTAAATCATTCCATTCTTTACACAGTGAAAACCAATGACCAACAACAATCAATAATCCACTTACCGGTAAATACGCAACAATGATGCAGGAACCCAACAACAGCTATCTCTTATCCTCAAGTCAACGTTAATCCTTAAAATACTTCCCACTCCTGAAATTCAAGCCCGTCTCCTCTCCCCAAAATTCACTTTAAAAATGACAACTTCCTTGTATCACAAAGGAAGACTAAAATGCCAAGTTACTCGTGTAGCTCAACTTAGCTTTGTTTTGCATCTCTATCTCAGACTCCCAACAACCCAAACGTGGTTGTGAATACACAAAAACAGACACAATGCACTATTTTTCCTTCATCCAGTTTCCCTCGCCCTCGCCTGGTGGAATGGGAAGGACTAGGAATCGAGAACGAGAAATGTACCTAAAAACACTGTGCATTAATGTTTTATGCATTCAAGTTGCAAGTCAATGCAACAAATATGTATGGTGATGTTGGGGTTTGGTTGGGTATACGCTTGTGAACTGAAATATAATATGTGGTACAGTCTATGTTTCAGTCTTTCGTCTTGGATCTTGGAAGATTTTGATCCTTCTTATCAGTACGAGTGCGGTCTATTGATAACAACCATGCATCCGTAGGGGGTGAGCGAGGGTTGGGAGTTGACATACAACATGGATATTAGACAGAAACATACGATAGATATGTATACGCACAAAGACGTACTTAATAACCTTTTATGCATAAATGTTAGTCCGAAGACAAGAGTAGTAATGATACGTATATCCTGAAAGATAAGGGTTCAATTGATTATTCTTCGTCTTCCTTTAGTTGGTCCCCATGTTAAAATTCGTCTTTGGCAAGTTTATTAACTGAAGAAAAAACAAAATGTTTGTCATTATTTGCTTGGAGGACCTTGCTCGCTGAACAATTCTAAACAAAGAAGAATAAAGGCCAACAACTTCTTGCATCCGTCAAGGAAAACTGGAAAAATGGTTTTATGGTTCCGAGAACCGATCTTATTGAGATTGAGGAGTGGGCCACTCCGAGTGGCAAGGGTCTGTAAAATCCAAGGGACAACTTCATGTCAAAACATACATGTGCGTACTTACAAAAGTCAAAGAGAGCCATTGTCCTAATGCCTGCAGAATGTAAAGTTATAAAATGCATAAGATGAAACAAACACGATCATTTGCATTATCTACTTCTAGCTTCCGTCCGATATTATATGTTTAGACCATAAATGGTATTATAAAACACAAATTTAGCCCAGTTTGCCAGACGTATCCTATCATTATGAATACTTCAGTTCAAAATATACTAAAGTAGAAAGTAAGACAGTACAAATAATTGTGCTTGACAATTACATTGTTTTTCAACCAACAGACTCAAGAGCGGTGAAGCGAGGGATTATAATAAAGGCATATATGTATATGGACATTTGGACTTGAGATAGAGATCAAAGACATTCTTTGTTTCCGAGCAAAGTAGAATATGCATAAGATGACTTATCCCAACCAAATACTGTAAAAAGTCAATTGAAAAAAGAAGGGATCGCTGGAAGCAATAAAATGCTGTGTTGAACAAACTCTGAAATGAAAACTGCATTATACGTATAATGCATAATTTTGATGGATTTTGTGTATGTAAATATGTAAAAAGTTTCCTTCAGCCAACATAAGGTACCCAATGTTTGTCCGTTTAAAATATAGATTTAACATCTTCTTATGCCTGATAATAAAAAATAAATAGTAATTACCTAAAACATTATGCATTTTGTCGGTTATAGACATACACATAAAATTCGTTAGGAAATGTCTAAAGATAATACACGCTAAAAACTTTATCTATTACTTCAATATAGATGAAACTCAAGTACTTGTATCATGTAATATTGCTTGGCACTTCAGAGATCAACATGGAGCATCCCCGTAATTGATCACTCGAAATTTAAACAAGAGGCATATTTAATGGATGGTGGTTTGTAGGACTATTAGCAATAAGTGACATGATGGTTTTGCTTCCTTTTCCCTGCTCTACTGCTTCGGTATGCAATAAATTTGCAGCCATTTACGACGCCTAAAAGCAACCTAACCCAACTTTCAACTATGCTTTTACCATTCTTCTGTTGGTGGCTTTTACTTCTGGGATCATTGCCAATGTGAGAGACATGGCATGTTTACGCATATACATGACATCGTCAATCGCTAACATTTTTCAGAACGCCTTCCAACCAACTATTGCACTGTTTTAGTATGTGTATCGAAACCATAAAATATTTACACTGCAGTAGAGTGGAGTGGAGTACAGGGTGAAAAGAGCTTTCCTCTTGTTCTGCTCCGTATCACTTACTCTGTACAATTAATATTGTTCATGTGTGGATCTGTCTGATTTCTAGACTTTCACAAGGATGTTGAACACGGCCACGACGACATGAGAGTTTGCTCTACTCAAATATGTTCAAGATTTCGTCCTACATGCGCTTCAGAACATGAAGTACATAAATTGCACATACAATACTCCGAAGCTCTTAAAGAACGGCATCACATTCAAATATCATATCATGTTCACGGTAACTAAACAAAAAATGTGCGTTTATTTATGAGGTACTCAAGGGATGATGGGATGCCGAGTCTTCAAGATTCAATTCAAGATCCATTTCAAAGGACCAAATTATGTTTGCATGATGCAAATATATGCACCGTATCTATTACCTAGAAACTTGCGATGAAAGCCAGGTGGATATATATAGCAGCAAGCGTTCGTGAAATAAAAGAAATCGTCAGTGCATTCATATTCATCATGATTGGATTACAGTTTGACACATTTCTTTTACATATCTACCGGGTTCTCATTCTCAGGTGATGCAATCGATTAATGTAAGGGAAGTGTTGAGAAAGTGGGTGATATATGTATACCCTAAATTGCAACTATCCTGGTAAAAATCTACATATATGAACAATTTTCCTGTATACAGCTCTACCGGTGCACACGTTTCCCATGTGTGTGTGAGAGAGCCTTTTTGACAGGAAAGATTTCCAAACTTCTTTCTTACGCAAAAAAAGAAAAGTCGTCCATGTGGAAACACCATTTCACTTCCACTCTTTTGGAGAATCTTCGGATGCCCCTGAATGCAGTCACGCATGTGACGTCCCAAAATAAAGAGGTAAAGAAGTTATCCTCGCTCACTCGGAACTCAACAAAAAAGGAAGTGAAAGTAAGCAGGCTTGTACACTTCAAGAGATCGTTAACTTTACCGAACGCACAAAACTTGTTTTACAGTTCTCCCATAATCAGCCAGACACAAATATACTTTTCAAGCTCGAGATAAGTATACATGACATCATTAAATTGTACAACGAGTTCTTATTACACAATGAACTCTACACTAGTTTAATAATATTTTTCATGGCAATTTACTTTTAGTTGAGAGTTGAATGTAGTTTTTATTTGACATTTGCTAACGATGAATAGTACCACCGTGAGCGTATTGGCAGTAAAACTTGAATGAATGCTCAAATTGAACGTAATATGTTGAGATAGAAAATATTGTATTGAATTATAACTTTGCTCTAGAAAGTCAAAGGATGCGGATCTATATTTTGTGTGAAGATAAATACACATAAATTACATGCATTCGAATACACTGTACAAATTTATGGAGAAAGTATGTGCTTGTTACTATCTATTTTGTATATACTAACCAAATCCCAAGGAAAGTGAGAAAAAGTCAGTTTCCGAGATAGATGTTTGCGCTGCTTCCTTAAGCATATGACCTACACAAAATTTCAAACAATGAAGCGGAGAAAGTAGTTTGACATGAAAAGGATTACATACAAAGACTCATCGCACCGTAATCACAAATAAGGCCACTAACAATGCTCGTGCCCATCAGTTTCTTCTTTTCCTTCGTTCTGTAGTCATATAAAATCCTTACAATCCTTGAATTGGAAAAACCAGACGGGAACAGATTTAACTTTTCTTGCGCTTGGCTGCTACCATAGAAAGGCGGAAGCAACAAAAGAGCCTGGCTAAAGTGGAACGGGGCCAAAAGGCATAAATTTCCCTTCTCTTCTGGTGAAAAGTCAGAAATCCAACGCTATATATATATACATACATTGTACAAAAGTATAATATGTAGATATAGGGCTAAGTACATGATGTGCAAATTCTTTGGAATAAGCTCATTTTGCGTGCTATTCAAATTCGGCATATTTGGGCATGCATGAGACGATCAAGCTTTCTTTCTCTTTTCTGCATGTCAACCGCCTTCTGGGTGGCTTCTTAGTTCTGGTCTGTTGTGTTTTAGCTATTGAGCTCCCACACACGGCCAAAAATGTTTTTGTAGTTTGCTATAGATTGCGGAATAGGATTGTCTATATACGCTAATCTTTCTTGATGCCAAGTGCCAACTAAAGATGTAACATCATATATTATTGACTTCTTGGCTTTTCCAACCCTTTTCAATCCAATATTGCAGATGAGTGCTCCTATTTTACTGGTTAATGTGCATCTTGCAAAATAAAAATTTTCTGCGGATGACAAATGAGCTTCTTCGTGTCACAAATGCATATCATACAAATGATTTTTCTAAGTCAATTGCAAAATATTAGATTTTTAATGGTTTGGACTCGTCGTTGTTCTAGTCTTATTGTCTTGACCAACGCAATATTTCATTTAGTGCCGCAGTTAATTGTGATCGTTTTACGTTGCTCTTATTCTCACAAATTGAGTTTACTCTGTCGGCAGTTGGTTTTCTGCACTGCGCCATTTTTACAAACTCATTTGTTTTATAACAAAGAAGAGGCATGTTTCATGTAGGAAGGTCTGCTCGGTGATTTCGAAATGCATTGTGTATCTCCAAGAAAATGACTTTTTAATGTGTTCCGCTATTCTCAGCGTGGGTGCTCCATAAAAATATCAAAATAACTTGCTTGGCCTTGCCTGGAGCATGTTATACTTCACGTCATTGTTTGAACACGATATATCCCTTCTCTCGTGGAATTTCAGTACGTTACTGTTACAATGCACAAGTAAATTATGCCAAATATTGTTCAGTCAACATTTGGACAACATTACTTCAAAATAACCTTTAAGGATGCCCTTAGGATGTTGTAAAAATCAGCTTACTTCAATCAAAAACAACGTTAAGTAAGTTAAGTACCCGATGATTAAGATTATGCTCACCTTGTTATTACATTACCAGTTGATACTAACTAATGGTATGCTAAAATTACAAAGAAGAATGAGACTTGATAGCCTCTTCCAATACATTAAATGAAACTGGAAACAAAAAATGATATAAAATGTGATACAGGCGGACGTCATTTCGTGACCACCGAGTGGCGAAATGACTATTGGTTGAATGAAATGGGAAAGATACGTCTGTAATTATAGGTTCCTTCCGTCTGGTACTTTTTATTTCGTACTAAACTTCCAGCTTGAGTCCTAGTCCTTTCCTTTAACGAGATATGTGGTGCTTTTTTTGGATTCACAATGCAATCCCAAAGGAGAAGAAATAGACAGTGAAGTCAGTCGCGCATTTCGTTTTTGGCGACCCATTAAAGGGCTGTGATATTATTCCTTTTTATTTACGCAGCTTGATTTAATGACTTTATTTATGAAAGCCATTAGTGAAGCGGGGTTTCTATCTTTGTTCATGTGTGTGTATGTTATCTATGTGTCTAAATTTGTAGTAATGTGCTATAGGTACTGGAGCTGCAATATTGGATCACCCCTTTTTCTTCTCAGCTACCACAATGCCAGCGCACTTTCCCTTCCACAAACACACTTCGTGTCTCTGACGTTACAAATGGATGAACGAAATTAAATCTCTTGTAAATGGAAGAAACTCCCTGGCTGAAAACCAAACCTTTTAATAATGCACACAATCGTTGGGTAGATAGACCTATCTGGCTGGATGTATGTACTTTTTTTGCACAGATGTATTGCATATATGTACTTCAGTTTACCCAGAACACGTACGTAAATACACACTTAAAGTGGTTACAACTTTCACTTTTTTTTTGGAAACGGCTCCTCCTGAGGAATGCAATGAATGGCATGCAGTATTCCTCAGACATGAAATTCATGGATTTTTCTTCTCCTTTAGTTCACTTTAGACGTGCATTTAAGGCAAGTTCTTTTGTTCTCATTAATATTTCTCCCTTGTTGCTGCATCGCATCCCGAATGAGTTTACAATTTAAAATTTATTCAATAAAAGTGTCTCATTTCCCCTGCTCATTTATCGTGTGTCTGTCTACTGTCTAGTGTCTAGTTGGCAGAACCACTTATTGCAAAATGGCGAAAGTATTTGCATAATGAGAGAACGGAAAAGTATAATGTTACAAATCTGCTTTTTATTAAAGATTTTCCATTTTCTTGCTTTTGTTTGACATGGCTCTAATTAAGAACGTTTTAGTATAAAAGTATATTGTTTCTCAAACATATACATTCATTCTGACTAGTGGTAAGTAATATGTCTGTAAGAGCTCTCAAATTAAAACTGAAGGATGCTCGCATATTATTAGCTTCATTTTCCAGACTCTGGCATAATGATAAATTCCATTTTTCTTCCAGCAGTCAGTTGAGTTTGTCTATGCCTTCAAAGAAAGTTTTCCAACTCTTCGTCAGTGTTGATCCCTTTGTCAATTAATGAAAAAGGGTGGATTGGGCTCTCAATGCAAAAGCAAATTAGTGAAAGGCTGGGCTCAATAACTAAACTTTGTCGTTCTTTAAATAGGGAGTTCTTGGCTCACACCACTATGTGACGATGCACGGTTATAGAGATGCAAAAAATTGGAGAGATATAGAGAGAGCAATCTCGCATACCAAATTGTACATACTTGAAATCATCAATTTATGCTTTCATTCGTTGGACCATATTTTACCTAGGATTGAAATCTTCTTGTGCAAATTTTTATCGCTGTTGTTCTGTTAATACTGAAAATGCACGGTTAGTTCTCTTATTCATAAACATCCATTTACACCATAACGTTTACTTTCCCGTTGAGCAGACTTTGAATACATCCAGCGGAAATGGATTTCATGTTCGATTTCGGTATGGGACAACCGAACCGCACCGCAGATAAAACCAAAGAAAACATCAAGGACCATTGTATATTTGCGTTGGTTGCTGTTGCTGCGCGGCGTTGGTCGTCTATACTGTAAAAAGACCACAGTATTCGTACCCATTGTATTTACTTGAATCCCAAATGATACATAAGGGCACACTGGTATACATCCCACTGTTGAAGTAGGCTTTGATGTAATGTACAATATGGTACAGAGGAAATAATGTTGATATATGTAGCTCAGAAAGCTGAAGAGCACCGAGAGGCGGCTGAGACAAGAACGTGATCGTGACGTGGTTCACCGATTATGTTGATGACAAGCAGAGAAACAAGAGCTGAATCTGCAGTCTTTTTGCTAACCCTTATGCTCCATCCATGATCCATACCAAACATAATATAGAGTGTATCTTTTCAACTGCATCCCATGATAGCAGAAAAGTGAAATGTACAAGAAAATAGAATGACATCACGCAGGACGGTCATAATTTCCACAATTTCTGTCATGTCAAAAGCTGACAAGTGAAAGAATACATGTGGTATGTTACGTAATGGAATCTATTGTTGTTTGTTCTCATTACATAAAGCGGATGTGTGCAATGCGCTTACCATCATGGTCATCATAGTCAGTTTGGGGAAAACGGTTACGGTCCATATTTTCTAGCAATATTTTTGGCACGTTTTATCTAAACTCTGCGAAAAAATATCGGAGCCTGTTGTGCAGTCTAGTAAAATATGTATGAAAGTTGTTCGTAATAAGTGTTCATGTTACTTGTTCCTGCCTGTCAGTTTTCTCTGTGGAGAACGGAAGCAATGTTCTTTCATGTCCAACTCCAACTTCCAAATCCGACGTCTTGATTTGATGATGAAAAAGAAGACGAGAGAGATTTCACTTTTCATTTTTCCTCCGCCATTTAATGGATAAGCTCATTTCCCCTTCCATCATATCAAGCTGAAACTGAAGTAGGTAGTTTTGTAGACATGTTCCATGTTCCATGTTGTTCATTAGCTTTAATTAACTGTAAAACAGTTTTATGCATGCTGTTACCAGATTATCCTCGGGCATTTATTTCTTATTTCCTCTTTCCAAATGTTAATTTTTGTGGGAAGCACTTAATTGTATTCACCATACTGTATTAAAGTGGTTCTGGTTCTGACTTGCCGAGAACGAGTTGTTTCTTTGAATGTGAATACAGCAAATGAATCGCAAATGTTGGAGAAAACCGAATTATTCAGTGATGTTGCTTTACTCAAGAACATCGCATTTTTCAACGTCATCGAGTTTGAAATTGAATGATTTCGTCAATTAGCTTCGCCCTCTTTGTTCCTTTTTCTCCCGTCTGTTCCATTTTGTTTCTTTTTGTAAGCCTGCTGTGTATACTAATGTATATTATATTATGGTACATGTTCTCAGTTGTGATAAAACACAAAAAGTATACATTCACCTATTCAGCGTTACGAATTTGTGTTTCCTGCTGGAAAGATCTTAGAATACAACAAAAACATTATGTGATTGTTTGCTCCAATGAAAATGTATTATGGACTTGATTTGTTTATGTCATTTGCAGAAAAGGGGTTCTCAGAACACAACTTAATATTTTCACGGTCCTATACCATGCACGTTCAAGAGATTTCAGCTGAAACTGGTTTGAAACAAGAACCTACGTATTGTCCTGTCCGTTACAGGGAACACATTTCTAACAAGGCATTCAATCCATTCCTTTTAAATAAATTTTGGTAAACAGCTTTCTACCTGGAAGCTATATATACATACAACTATTCATCCACTGAATGTTTTATGTATTTGTAAGGGAAAATCATCATTTGAATAAGTAATACGCTTAGCACAAACATCATCATCATGAGCTTTTTCTCATGAGTGGAAAAACGGGAAAATTATATCCACACATAAGACTCGTCCAGGAAAACAACCAGAGTAGCTTTCACTCATCACGATTTAGTTACTCTGGAATAGGCTCTTTTTTTTTACTTATAACAAATAGCTTTTTCATTACTTTCACCAGAAGCATGCCATTAATGACATCCACACATCCGTTATCGGGCTTTCACTTAACTGTAGTTAGAGTTGGTTGGAAAGCTGTACCTATGTATATTAGTCAACTGTCTGTATGTTATGCTTGCAGAAGAAGCATATAAAAAAGAAAGGGAACGATGCTGTCATTTGGCTGTCAATCCATGCCATTCTTCCCCCCTTCGTTTTAACTCTTTGAAGAAATGAACGCTATGGAATTCTGGGAACTGATTTTTTACCATTTGTCTCTCATTTTGTTGTAATATCTTTCTCCCTTGAAACTACAGATGAATATCCAAAACTTACGCGAACTGGCAGTCAAGTAAATATAAACAAATTGATAAATTTGATACGTATTTTTATTGCCTTTTCTTGAGTGTTGATACGTGCAAAGTACTCTGGTGTAAGTAGATCTCATCATTTCATTGTACTGAATTACATACATGAGTAGTAATGCCCATCATTTTATACTTGAATATCATGTTACCATCATAAACTCGAACTCGACTTACTTCTATCTTCGTATGTAAAAAGAACTAGTCGGTAGTTGGCACTCCTCTCGTCCGTAAATAATAATCTTCTTCCTTGTAATGATAATCATCATTTTCAAAAAAAAGTGTGCTCTCCACAGGGGCTAAAAGTACTTTCGTAATTGAGATGCAAATGTAAAGTATGATGAAATTGAGTAATTACGTGAATTGATAGTCTAAACGAGATCCGTTGGTGTTCATATCCACACAGTTGATAGTCATGCTCGTCATTAAATTGCAAAGTACTGTTGAGAAAAATCTCAAAGGAATTTAATTTAGCGGATTAAGTTATTATTATGGCTTGCTCTTTTATCAACTCATCAAAAAAACACTCCACATTGCCGTGAGTTAATAGAGAAATATCCTTGGAAAATGTTTTCTCCACAGTTCATTTCCACAATGTGGAGGCTCTACAATGCACGTCAAAATTTCGAGAAACTCAACTCATCGCCTTTCAGTTTGTTTACGGTGACAATTTATGAAATCGTTTCACACTCTGGAAGAATATACGAAAATTTCTCTTTCCGTCTCAGCTCAACCCTTCCAGAATTCAATTAAACTGTTTTTATTACTTTTGAAGGCAAAGCCCTATATATACTTCGTACATTATTTTAGCTTATTGTTACTTTCCACTTTATTCTTTCCGAAAGGTCATTTGTTCGAGTGGAGATATTAACGTAGTGGAATTACATTATTCACAGAAATCGTTTTATAGCCTTATTTTGCATCTTCTAAAACTTTCCCCGTTCATTTTCACTCTACTCTGATCAAGTACTTCGTGCTGAAGGAAGTAAGCACATATAAGTAGTCTTATATCATGCTGCTGTCAATGAAATTATTTGTTTAATAGAAAGTGTATCCAGATTCTTAAACACATTGGCTCTCTTTCTCTCCTTAAAATCCGCCTCGCTAGAAGTTGACTAAAGTAATTAAAATTGGTATAAAGAAATTCTCGAATTAATTGTAAAATAGCTCTTTTCTGCTCCAGAGCCTTTCAGCCAGGCAAGCTACAAAAATAATGGGTAAACTTTCCGTTTTAAATGATATTACCTCGTGCTGAAGACCTACAGACTATAGAGACACATGAGATGAGATGAGAACTGCTTTCCCATAACCCACTTTGCTCCCATTTTGTTTACCTTATCAAAATCCAGTTCCACTTTGTTTTACTTTTGAATATGAACTGTTAGGTAATATAGATACATACGTTCATTCATTCATTATGAGAGCGAGTCTCTAAAAGTTTACAGTTTCTACAAACTACTTTTACTTTATATGGCATGTAATTGAATTAGCGTTCCTTCATTTCATCTTACTTGACTTGGATTCACTAGCCTGGATTAGTTATTCTGTAAACTGCTTTTGGAGATTCAGCTTGTCCCAGAAAATTAGGTTCGTGGGTGAAGTGGAAGAAGCACACACACACTCACGCAGCCCATTTTATTTACGCTGCAAAATATACATAAAACAGCCTAGAGTTGGGAGCAGGAAATTATTAAATAATGTTTTGCTCTGCGTCACTTTCCTGTTTTAATTGGGACAAGGAGAAGAATAACATGGAGTTGGAGGCTGGATGATGTCCTATAAAAGTGCCAAGGTTGAGCTTCTCTCCTCTTCAGAGTTTGTTTTTATCGTGTTTTTACTTTCACGAAAAACTGTAAAACGAGTTGGGATTCAGAGCTACTTGGTGTTTATGGCAAGTTACTAGAGGTTGACGCTCATCGAATTCAAATACTATTTTGTGGTGGAAACTTGGCATTGAACAACGAAAGAATCGACTAAAAACCGCAAAATCTATTCAAACCACGTCATTATACTATAATATCCTGAAATTAACAAGAGTTGAGCTGAAGAGCAGTGATTGCTTTTTTAATGGCAAAGTGTTTGCAAACGTTCTGCAATTACTTAAAAGAATTCTGAGCAAATATATGAGTTGTACCTACAAGGAAATTGACATTGAACAAACTTTTGCTTAAAACACTATGCTTTTCAATTTAGTAGAGGGAGGTTGGGACACAAAACAGATTTTCATGAGAAAAATAAACTCACCTGCCAGTTGTACCTTGATCAAACGTCAATATTGGATCTGAAGTCGGGGAATAAACGGACCACTTATTTTCGCAACCGAAAAAACATTACCTTGACTTGACATAAGAAGAAGATATTATATAAATCGCCTGTAGCTCAAACTAGCAAGGCTCAAATAAATATTTCTTTTCATGATGAAAAGGAATAGGTTAAGTGGAAGTGATGAATGCGTTATTTGCAAAAGAAATAAATTGGAAGTTTCTCATTCCCCCAGGAC
Source organism: Orchesella bifasciata (assembly GCA_034697805.1). Taxonomy (NCBI): domain Eukaryota; kingdom Metazoa; phylum Arthropoda; class Collembola; order Entomobryomorpha; family Orchesellidae; genus Orchesella; species Orchesella bifasciata. The sequence goes on from JAQGAP010000104.1 coordinate 17,060, forward strand.
TTTTCTTGGAATCACTTTGCGATGTCTACCTTTGCTTGTAGAGTTTCATTATTGGATTTCTACATCCATTTAGCTTACAGACAATACCTAAATCATTTACACAGTGAAAAATAGTTTTTATTGAAGAAAAAAACCCAGACTTTTAGCATTTATATTTTATGTCATGCTTTCATTTCCTTTGCATTTCAATTTAATGTACATAAAAATTTCAATTAATTTTCCCTTTCACCTTTTAGTTTCATCCGGAAAAGGAAAACGTAACTAAACAAACGTAAATGATAGGAATTTTGGATTCATCTCAAAATTATCTTCATTACTTTAGCCTTTGTGAACTAAATTAAGTATTTACAATTACAGGTTCAACGAACTCTCAAGCCAATTTTTTGTGAAAAAAAAACTGACATCCACCTAAAAATATATAAATATGTACATGCATAAATGAAGTACTAATGCATACAAGAATAATATATATGAAATGAATAATCCACCATATCCACATCTCCCAAATGGTTCTCTATCTCAATTTTCTCTATCCTTTTGAGAAACACGAACCAAAGACTCCAGGAAGCTCCCCCTTTATGCTAGTTTAAACCCTGCAAATTCCATTTGATCATGAAACTGTATTTAGAGAAAGAAAAAGTAAAATATTTTGCATGATTCTACTTCGTAGTTTAGTTCGTTACTTTTCCAGTTGTATTTTTATTTCATGCAACGGAATGGACGAAGTAATACGAGTTTGTACTCTATATAAAAGTAATTTTGGAAATGTCTTTAATCCCATCATTTCCATTTCAAATTGCCAAAAGAATCCTCTCATGAACTTGTACTCAATTTTTTTGTTCCATCCCATATTCTCCTCAATGAAATTGTATTCTACGTAGTTATTCAAACCCAAATTACTTTGGAGTTGCTTAGGAGGAGATGCCTATAAGCCCTCGGAAACTTGTTCACATCCAATCCTATTCATTTTTGGATTACTACTTTATTCTACTGCATCCACCGTTGCATCGTCATATTTTAGAGAGATTGAGATGGAGCAGACATGTACATATATCAACTAGAGCTTAAAGAAAGCGGCTCCAAAATTTTTAATATATTCATTGAAACAATTTGCTTCTTTCTTGGAAATATGTAAATTACAGCTTTCGAACAGCTTTAAAGACTGCATTTGTAAAGAAAGTCCTGACGACTAGAACGGACCATTTAGGTTCTCGATCTCGACCTACTAGTGTCATATTTTTTTCTTAAAGATACAGCGTTTTTTCTTGCAGTTCGATCAGATTTTTATGCACGCTATATCATTGTTTTTTTATCACAAGGTTGCACCAGCTAAACAAGTCAAGGTTGTTTCAGTACTGCAGCCAGTACCAGTCATCACAAAAAATATTGGGTCTGCAACAACCCAGTTCTTCTAAAATTTTTGTACTATATATACTGAAAAAAGCTGAGAGAAGTAATCAGCCAAAGATCCGAACTTAACTCTTTTACGTTGGCTCAAATGTAAGAACAAGAATCACTTGGAAAATTACTTTCTTTGATTTATGTATTTAGTCAGAAGTAACTCTCAAATCATACTTTTGCTCCCATGTCTAAATACGTATTTCGCATCACATATCTTGTATTACGCACGTCTGCCTCATCTTCTCTCTCAATTGAATAATGCTGGTTGGCTGTTGGCTTCCAGCAGAATTTGTTTTCCTACCAGCATAGCTCTGTACAAAAACATACACAACTTGAATAGGGAGCAAGAGAAAAGGGCATTTGTAAATGAATAAATGATGAGCATTTGGAGAGCAAGAGGAGTGAGAATTTGGGTCATCCATCCTTCTTCCCGGTAGCTGCATGCATCAGACACCAGACACGAATCAAAACGTCCGCATACCCGGATTTTTTTTTTGGATGGAGAATTAACCAACAAAAGATTCTTCTGAAGATGCAGCGTAAATGGCACACGGTTTTGGAGAGGTTGGTAAAAATACTTCAGAATAAAAAGACCATTTCTCCTTTTGCTTGAGAGAGAATATATATGTTTATTTCCACTTTGTATTATTAGTAGACACAATGCTTGTATTTCAGGTGAAAGTTAAGAAAAGGATTCTTGTTGAAATTCATGTGCTCACTTTAAACATTCTTTTTTTTGTATCGAATACTTTGTCGTCTGTAGCACTACCACATAACAAGGTAGACATAAAGTATTTTTTCCCAACAAGAGAGAAAAAAACACTACATGAATTTGCTTTCTCTTCTTTCGGCTCCAGCCACTCATGTTATGTGGCCATGGTCATTCATGTATACTCAAACACGTGCATAAGCGTAGCCCTGTTCTTTAATACACACGTAACTACTACAATCTGGGTATATAAGAGGTAACAAAAGTTGGAGGAAAGGTTGCATTGCAGCAAAAGGATAAAATCAAGGAACTTGTTTTACCAAGCAAACTCTACATTTTCAGTCGACCTTGTTTACCTCCAACTCCCGACCTCACCTGTTATATAATGTGCAACTCCAGATATTACAGAGAATTGAATCCCCAACAGAGACAGATTACGGCTCTTATGTACGGCTATAGTAATGGAGCACACTTGCTGCACATTATTTAATTGACGGACCGGAGTTCTGCATTACCGGCCTGGAAATTCGAAGCATTTCCCCCAAAAACCTGTACATTGATTGACAGGAAGTGTAGAGTAAGTGGAAGTGTACACCAAAAAGTGACTGTCGAATTCACATCCTGGACATGTGGTGTATTCTGCAGGTGCACAAGTTACTCAAGTCCATTGACTTTTATTAAATCGGAGCTGTTGAGTAAAAGGCTTCTGTTTTCTTTTAGGAGCATTAATAGCCCATTCCAAACCTTAATGGTTGTGCTGCTTATTATTGCATTGACCAAAAATTTCTCACCCATCGTCGTATACCCGATTTTTAGTATCTCGTCTTCTCTTCCAAACAACAGAGAGTTTTCAGGTAGAAAAGGCAAAATATTGATTTTGTCATTAGACACATTTCATGCAATCTGCTTGCTTGTGTCCCTCCCGTTCTTAAGTATTGTAGATCCCTACATTTTTTACGCATATGTTCCCACCACCCAAAGAAAAGTTTTAAAAAACGGCCAAAGAAGTAAGATTTACTTTGGTAGTTTATAGACAAGTAAAAGCTCTTTACTTTCTCAGAAAGGAGAGGAGAAAGTTAAGTACACATACTTTTGAAATCATGATCCCCTTGAGCAAGGGTACGTGGAAGTAATACTCTCCGCTCCGTCAGTTTTTTCCTCCTCCCATTCACGGTATCCCACAGGGTATTATCAAAGTCACAAAAAAGGATTCTCACAACCAGGTTTCACTTTCCCATTAATCAGTGGATAAACCCGTTATTGAGAGAGTGAAAGTACAAGAACACCATGGTCTGTAAAAGGGTTTTCTTTCTTCAAACTTTAGAATTTAATGACGAGAAAAAATGAGACCAATATCATGTTACATGTACACAGTATACATAAAAGGTAAGTAAGGTAATGGTACATAAAATGTGGATTTTAATAATAAATTATCGTATTTTTTATATATAACGTGTGTATTCGTATGTTTTACTCTCTTTTTCATGCGATATGTCGTAAGTTATGTACAATAATATAATATATAGTGTGTTTTTGGTGAGTTACATTTTTTAACAGTAAAATAAAAAAAACATCGTAAATAACCAAAGAGCTATATAGGGATGCCTGATGTTTACCATCTTTATGTGACTGATGCACAGTTACTCGACATAAAATCATCAATCCCATAACATAAAAGTTGAAAACTCGTTTTTCTTCTGATTCCCTCATGGAATTTCACGTGTTTGAAAGCAACTCTGTGTAACTCGCAAGTACAGAGGCATATGGCGGAGTATGCTGTTACATAAAATAGTTTTTACGTGTGTATTATTTGTATGTACATGGTCTACCTTATGTTACATAAGTATGTGCAGCGCGTACTCTATTTTGGAGCACAGTTAATCTCGAATGTGCATCATCCAATCCTCTGGAATGTATTTTTCTTTCAGGTCTCATGGTTTTTATACCTCACTTTTACAACTTCCCCTGTTCCTCCAAAAAAACATGGTGGTGGTGGGGTAGATGGTTGATGACAAAAATCATCATCATCATTAAACTCTCGATGTTGTACTGCCACTACCATTGTGACTGGGTTGTTGGCGTTGGCTACTACTACCACTTCCACTCCGTTGCTGGGAATTATAGCGGGCTCCCTCAACATCAGTAATTTCATCTAGCCACACACTCCGGTTTGAGGAGAACCTTGAGGCAATGTCCCTCTCAGTGAAACAACGACGGATGCGAGCCAACGTTGGAAGGAATACGGGTCGACTTGTCCTCAGCGCTTCGACGTAAGTTGGGGGCTGATCATCAGCCTCACTTTTGAATCGACGGTGGGCATTACTTCTCATGGAGTATGAGGAGGATGAAGAGTCAACTGCTCCAGATTCACGTAAAGGATCCCTCGGGACTGTTACAACTATTGGCTGAGTCAGGTCAATCTGCACTCCGCTCATTTCACGAGGAGCCACCGTGTTCAGAACTGAAGGAGTTTAAAAATCAAGAGTGTAATTTTCTAAAACTACATGAGCAAAAGCAATGTTTTCTTCAGTGTAAAAACTCACTTTTGTGAAACTAACAAAGTTGGGCAGAGATAAACAAAGATAAATATATGTGTGAAATAACGAGTAACAAAAAACTAGAGTACTAAAAGCATGGACAAACTTTTCTTTTTATTTCAAAGAAAACATCATGAAAATCATCATAAAATACAAATGCGCCTACTCATACTGACATTTTTGTTTCAACTTTTGTTCTTTTTTTCTCAGTAACTTCCGCTAAAATATATGCACATACCACTTTATCTCTCTGTATAGTTTTATATAGTTACAGAACAAGGTTCCCTATTATCTAAGTTTCCCTTTCATGCAGTATTGTATTGTGTGCTCAACAAAGTGAAAGTTGTAAAATAGCACGAAAAGGTTGTCTCTTCCCAAAATAAGTATACTCTGGTCTGGTGCACTAATGAGAGGGAGAAAGATTATAGCACGCCACGCCAACACATGCCTTGTTTGATAAAAAAGCATAGCGTAAGTCCTCTTAAGTTGTAAGTACTTTCACCAACATCAAATACTAAAAATGAGCCAAAAAACGGAGACTCTCACAGCACAACGGCCGTAATTATATAATATATCTTATTATGTGTGAGTATGTATGTGAGAAAAATAAAAAAAAGCATACATAAATACACCGCCTTTAGTCATCTCATCTCATGCAATGCATGCAAGCAGCACTAGCCTAGCACGCACATTGAATCTTATCACATCAAAATAAAAAGAGCAAAAGAAAAGGAAGACTCATGTGCGACTAAGTAACTCTCAAACAAAAAGGAAGATAAATCTGTTTGGGAACTGGAAAACATGGACAAAAGATACAAAATTCTTGCTCGCTGTGAGTTCCAAAGAAAAAGATAAACTTACCCATACTACTCCCAGCGGAAAGGAGTCTGGTAGAAGCCCGTTGATAATGACTGGTGACCGATGAAGCGGAAGACGAGGAGCATGGTTGATCTTCATATTGGTGGTGATGACTGTGTTGTTGCCGTGCTCGACTGCTCGAAGTTGTCGACGCGGATCTCTCTTGGGAAAAGTACAAATCATTCTCATGGCCGTTGGAGACACAAGAAGATTGTTGAGTTGGATGATTACTTGTGTTCCCAATATTGCTTGCTCCGCCGCTTCTTGTTCCTTGTGCTAAGTTGATGTCGTTACCGGATGCTGGAAAAATGAAAGTTAAGGGCAAGATGATGATGGGGAAATAAAGATTTTCTTTGATTGCATTGACACAACTACACAGATTTCCGGAGGTAGTCAGTGTTGTAAGCGGATTTCAATGAAGAAATACAATTATTTTTATGTTTCCTTTCAAGGAAACCAGTATAATGTCAATGAGATCATTACCAGAATGCTGGAGATTCCCATCACGGTCACCACCAACTGTGTCAGTAGTTGTGGTCCCAGTTGGACAATTATTATGATGATTTTGATGTGGGTAATGATGAGCTCCCCCATTCAAGCCTCTCACTGATTGTGATTGTGAGTCTGAACGAGACAGCAGTGGTACGGTGGAAGGAGGTCTGGATGATGAAGTAGGATCTAGACTACTGGCTTCATTTTCCAACAACCTTCTGCTGCTCTGCTCCTCTCTCATAAATCCAGAAGGATCAGGCTCATTAGTTAAATTGGCAGCGAATCCTAATTCAACACAAGACGAATTACATCCAGGAGGAGGTGGTGGAGAGAAAGAATTGGGAGGATTAGATTCATTACTACAGTAAGCAGGGACTACTGAGTGCCTCTCATTTGGTTCCATTAAAAGTAAGGCTTCAGAGTAGCTGGGAGCAAGGCAGTTGTTTGTCCCAGTTGAATTATTCCTGTCTTCACCTTGCCCCTCATGATTATGATTAGTAAGGCGCCTGTTGTCGCTAACATTGGTACATTGGTTATCATCACTGGGAGACGGTGTAAGAAACGGAGGTGGAGGTGGTGAAGAGCAGGATGGATAGTATGAACCTTCATAATCCTGAAGGAGTCTGGTGCCCTCGTCACTATCCCCATAATATCCAAACTCGTCGGGAAACTGGTGTTGGGTACTCGCAAGAAATTCCAGTCTCTCTGGCTTTGTCATCAACAGCGTCACACTCCTCGTCAGCTTGTAGCCACCTTGACCAGCAAACCGGAAGTTGCGGGTAAAAAAAGAGTTTCTCCACTGAGGAAAGAAAACACGGCCGGAAGATGAGGGAGAGGTAGATGTGTTATCATTATTGGTGCCACTAGTTTGTTGGTCCTTGTTCAGATTTTTTGAGGAGTCTGCCAGCTCGCTGGGATCCTTCTCATTTTTACTGATAGTTCCTTGGTTCAAATATTGGTTCTGCTGCTCTCCATTCTCATCATGCTGGCCACCGGAAAGGAGAAGGGGAGCGGTGTCATCTTGATCTGGCTGCTCACTTGCAGCTACCACAGAGCGTCGATTATGACTTCGGAGACGGGAGTGATGGGAGGATATTGCTCGATTATGGATTCGGTGTTGATGATTATTTATGGGGAGTCCATGACTTCGTGGTGCGGAGAGGAGAAGCTCACTGCCAGATGGTGACATGTAATTCACTCCAAACAATTTGTTCACCTGTGGCAGAAAAAATAGCAATAAAAAAATGATGGAGGAGACTCACATATTTACATACACACTTTCTCTCTCTCTCTCCACCCGTGAAACTTGATAGGAAGCCTTTGGCTCTGAGCACATTACTCAAAAATGCTTGGTTGGAGAAAAAACCAGGTTACACATTGGATGGGGTAATAAGAATCTTTCCAGTCTCGCTCTCGTTCTTTTTTTTTCATATAATCTCCAACACGTGGAGAAAGTTTGTCGCTGCTGTACCCAAACCATTTTTATTTATTTCTCCCATTTTTATATCATAACTTAATGCATATACAACCCATTTTCATATTAAATTTCCCATTTCTTAAAAGACTGAGCTTGCATGTGCATATATAGAGTTACAGTAGGACGACACACAAGTACCATCAACGCTATAAAAAATTGGTTGGTCCTTTTTTACTCTCAACTTGTCTAGCCTGTTTTATTTTATTTTACGTCTGGAAGCGTGGTGCTAAGGTACATATAGGTGGGCAAAACACTTTTATCATGTGAGCAGAATGTATGACTAAAAATGATGAGTTTTATGATGTGATCGTCGTATTTCACCAGGGAAAAATACGATACGGTATACCTGCTCATCTGCCTGCACATAATAGTAAAATGATGCTTTCACTCCTCAAAGGTAATATATATTTTATGCTTCACACCTGAGCAGACTGATATCCAGGTGGAATGATGTACAATTTTTCAAAATCTGCATGTTAGTATTGCAGGTGTACAGAGGAGTATGTAGAATTATTCCTTATCAGACAATATTTTACTTATGCAATCATGCTGTTCGTCTATAGGTGTCCATGTCCAGTCCATTCTGATTGAAATTCTGTCCAAAGGTAAAACACATAAATATAAGATAGGTAGAAAAAACTGCAAATATAAAATTTCTCCCGAGAAAAAAAAGTCGATCCAGATTTTCCTTTCACGGTACACGAAACCAAGAATGAATTTACGAAGCGAGTGGTATTTTTATTTCGCAGCTTTGTTCCAATTTACATTTCCACACCTTTTCTCTTAAAACCCACATGGCATGCAAATTTATGTAAGAGCCGTGGAAAAGAATTTTACATTCGGGAAATACTATACTGTTAGATAACAGGTCCCCTTCCTTTATATATATACTTACGAAAGCGGATCAGTTCAATAACTCCCACCTGCTAAACGAAGATTGACAAATGAACATGGGAACAAAAAGCTTTCTCTTACTTTACTTCCAGAAGGATACGGATATACAATGTCCCATGAAAATAGGATATTGTGCACGCGTTTGTACATCAAATATTTTTTCCTCAAGGATACGCATATGCAAACAAAAGAAGAAAGTGCTTAGTAGAGTGCAAAGAAGAGTGCATTAGTAACCTGATACCTTATTCTGTGCCTGAGTGGGGAAGATGCATACAAAAACGTCAAAGTATTATCTTATCTTGGATGTTTGGGAAAAATGTTCGGATTTTCTATAATAAGCTGCTTTTCTACAGCCTTTAAAATCTCCCGTAAGATCTGCTAAAGCAGCTCTATTGTGTGCAGTCTTTCTATATACAAATATACACCGTTTGGATGTAAAGTGGGCGAATGAAAAATAGAGTAGAGTACAAGAAAAAAGAGGTGGATCTGGAAGCCTCAAGATATTGGTCGTATTACTGTATGAGCAGATAGGGAATTAGAGTCGTAAACCACTGTGGAGCCATTACAGGATTGGACTTTGCATTTGGGAGATACTAAAAACTCGTACACATCCAGCTTCAACGGAATTCAAGAAAGTAAAACACGGACGAATCTAATGTGCTTACCTACAAACGTGTATAGACTGTATAGAAGGATGAAAGAAAATTCTTGATGGAGCCTACCAAATAAGTATGTAGGTACATTTTTATATAGATAAGGAGTAATGGCAAGATCACAAAAAGGATAAGTTGAGCTTGGGTTGCCAGTGAGCTTCTTCATTGCCGTTTCGCGAGTGACTTCATTCATGGGAATATCTGAAGCATTGGCATGTGTATTTCTCCGTTTTCAAATCTAAACTTATGGGCATCATATTAGAGAAATGCCTTTCTTCGTACTAGGAGGATATGATGACTATTTGGTTCGTCTTTTTTGCCTTGTTAGCATTGACCATATTATCATCATAATAATGCCAGAGTCTATGAAAGCAACGTGACTCTTGCATCACATGCCCGAAGAGGTAATTCACAGACGCTGAGCATTTTCACTCAAGTATGTCCTGTGCCGAATAAATAGAAAAAATTCTCAAAATTATTCCAAAGAATTGCAAATTCGTATTATATACACCTCTCAACCCAGCCCAACCCAACTGAATATGGACGGGCGGATGTGTTACTGAGGAAAAATCACAAATTTTATTATGCTATCTAGGGAAACCTCTCTGAAACTTAAAATGGAAACGCTTTTTTTAGAAAAGCGAACAAAATTTTCATAATGATGCGCGTCTTCTTCCACTACTCCAAGTTCGAGAGCACACATGAAATATTACATTTTCAAATTTTATGTGAGTGGTGCTCTGATAAGAGTATGCTGGACTGAGAAAGGGGAGAGATGCTGATGTAAATATATATAGATATGCCAAAAACATTCTCAAATATTTCATGTGCGTACGACGTTTCCGTTACAGCCTCTGCATAGCGATTACAAAATTGATCGTGTCATTCAGACAAGGTAGTATAGTAGCTGGCTATAAATATGTACATACAGTATCAAACAACATGACATGAATCATACATTAAGTGGTGAATTTACAACATTTTGAGCTGGACTCTGAAAACTGGAACAGGATGTCCAGTGTTTTCTACCCGATTGAAAGATCTGTTGGAAAGAGCACTGGAAAAATTGAGACATGATCCTTGAGAGAGGAAAAGCACTCGACGGTGAGCGTTTTTAAAAGAATTATGCAATGAACTACTACATTCATCTATTCAAGTCTAAAACCTTGTCATTTTTACGTTGCTACCTCTATTGCTTAATCTCGCCATCCTATACCCAGTAGGTCAACTGAAGCTATGAAATTGCAAAATGGGGATGTAATGCTATTGAATGGAAAATACATAAATCATGAAGGGAAAATATTTTTTCAAAGAGAACCAGAATCTGAGTGTTGAGAAAATAGAGACGTGAATAATATATGGGCAGTAATAAAATTGAGTTCTACACTCACACGCTGGGGCAGGACTGCCTACTGTGATAAATAATTTGTTAGGTTGCATACGTCTATTTGATCTTGCATAATCAAATGGACAGGGGGCAGCGGAGTATGCATGAAATGTACTGACTTGTAGTCTTCTTCGATTCCTCGCTCCGCTCATGCCAGAACCCGAAAATGTAATGCAATAATGCAAATGTCCTGTACTGGGAATGGAGTACAAAGGAACAATGACGTTAATGGACTTTTTGATGAAATAAAAACGAGAAGAGGAGAAAATAAACCTTGAGGCAGATTGAGTCATGCCGCCATTGCATGGCCGGCGGTCTAACTATTATTTAATCAAAATTATGTACGGAGCTGGATAGCCAGCCATTCATTAATTAAGTGGAACTCGACTGCACCACCTAAAATTCCCCATATGCTAATTCCACACATGCTCATAATTGAAACTGTGCGCTTTCTCCCCATTTTAGTGAGGGAAGAAGCAGCAGTTATAACTGTTAGGGAAATTGAGAATAATGGACGACGGCAACTACTGCCTACCATATAGACTTGGCTGTGTAGAATGACCTCTTTTTGTCACTAAATTCATTACTGCACACTCTTCCATCCAATCCAAGGCTAAACAGTGAATAGTGTACCTTGGGGGAGGTTTGAAAATCATGCCTGGTCTCGTTTATAGCCTCCAACAGTTCAATCAATCACTTCCCCATCTCTCCTTTTAATGTCCTTCCGTTTTGTGCCAGAAAAACACTCAATTTACGCTGCGAAAGCAACACCAACATCATTACATCCCCACTGCATGCATAGTGTTATATTATGAGCATCATAAATTCATTAGACAGGATCGATCAGCAACTTAACCTCAACATCACACTCTCCTCACCTTAGCTTACAAATAAAAAGGAGAGATGGGCAATAGTTTTCGGGCAAATGTACCTGGACCTGGATGTTCAAGACAGAGGCCCAACTAATTAGAATATATTTCAAACTAAAAAATTCTCCCAAGTAAGCCATTAACACAAAGAAAAGAACAAGCTTCCCCAGGAATATACGGGGGAATTAGAGACAAAAGAGTGGAGCAGAATAGATAAGATAGCTAATGGATTTTAGCAACAACACGTACAGTATTGGAACGGATGTGTGAACGGCAAGCCATGTGACTCCATCCTAGTCTTTTTCCTATCTAATTTTCCATTAGCTTTGTAGTAATGAGCCGTAATAAAAGGGCACTTTGAACTACTGCAACAAATGCCTTCGTTTCTATACAGAACATCGTATGCCGCACAACCAGCAACTCCCCGTGAAATAAGGTATTAATCGCTATCTGCATCAAAGCAAAGGAGATTCGGGGAACAATGGGATGCATGTTCCATTCCACGGTTCATGTCTCACAAAAATGGTTTGTTTAAGGACCGCATTGGAGGTATTAGCCTGGGCTACACTACACACAATCTGGTTTGGTTACATTATTGTTAGAATTGTAAACTACACTCGTGAATGGGAATATATCCATCGTCCTATCGTGACTGATAACGGAATGCCTTGTTACATCAGCCCAACCAACCCGTATGCACAGAACAAACCATACATGTGGCAGTTTGAGTGTCATAATAGATAAGTTTTTACACGCATTAGGTTAGAACTACTGCCGCTTTCACTACTCCACGATCGTTTTCACGTTTTCCTTCCTTTTTTAGTATCATACGGACAAGGGAACACAATGTAAACTTGTAAAAATGCCATTAGACAAAAAAGTTTGGTTATATACGGAGCATAAAAATCTCATTTGGTGTCCCATTCTTTTCTCTCTCAACTCAACCCAATCGGCTTTTGCTGTGCTTTTTTTTCGCGCTGCAATGTTGCATCTGAAAAAAAAACTGCTTATACACTCATCGTGACAAAGGACATTAAAAATTCACAAACGCTTGGTGCTCTGGTTAAAGGGGACATTATAGAACAATTTCATTGGAAAATTATCCCATAAGTACGTACTAAGATGTCGCTGAACAAATGCAGGTGGGCGGTTGTGGAGGTGGAACATCTTTAGATAAAAATGAACCTGCATGACCCACTAATAATTTCTGATATTGCCCCCATCTAACCTCCTACTGTAATATTTAGATGGAAAATGAACTCCTCTTCTTTTCTAGCTGAAATAAAGTATCTGATGCAGTTATACACCCATTTTTGGCTGTCTACATAAGAATTTAATAGGGCTTCCGTACCTGTGTGTCTAGTCTTTGAAATGGTGGTAATGAAATCTCCATTATTCCATTAGCTCCCTACTAGAAAATCTCGAGGAACAAAGAATGTATCCTAAAGTTGGATATGATGTTCGTTGGAACGGTAATAATTTTGTGGTTTGGGTATACATACATACTCATGTAGTAGCATGTTCTATTCTACTGAGAAATGATAATGGGTATGGCTACACTGTTCATATTTCTAGCAACTACCACCCAATCACATAAAAGTGGTACGAGCAACGAGCAGCCATACAAGTAAACCATCCAGTGAAAGTTTTCAGTATCCGTTTCCATCTCGTTTGAAATTACGGGATATTTTGTACCTTCCCAATCAGTAGCATATTATGAGCTCAGCACACGATAATATATAGCTTGCGTTCAAAGTGAAATAGAATACAGTACTAACTAACTAACTACCGGTGTTTTTCGTCGGGCAAGAACGTGGTTTGTTGGTAATGAGACATTTTGTGTTGCTTTTCAGCTGGAAATTGTATGACGTACAATATATACTAAACCAAAATCCATATAGATATACCTACCAATGGCATGCATGAGAGCGCAAAGCACCATGCCATACGAATCGGCAAACAATATGGAGTTGGAGAATGTAACAAAAGTAAACTAGTTGGGCTCGTTATTTTCACATTGTGTGAAAAGTTTAGAGGAGCCAGCGGAGGAAATTACAGCTTGTTTTACATGATAATCCTCCTCACAAAATCAGTAGAGGAAAAAACGGAAATCTGTTGCTGGAAAGCGAACACACGTGTTCATTTTTTCCATCAAGTATTTATCGTAGAGAGAGAGAGAAAGCGCAGTGTGTAGCAACAAGGGAAATGGAAAGTATAGGGTAAGTAAAATTGACTAACCTGATAATGAACATGAGCCGTGTTCAACTCCAGTATTAATCTCAGCGGCCAGGAGAGCAGGAGAAAGTTGCAGAGCCAGAACACTGGAGCTTTCGCAAACCATGGCGGATTATCAGGTGAAGCCCAACTGATGAGGGACTCTTTAAAGTGAACATTGGCCAGATCCATCCCTTCTCGCATTTCCATGTAGTCGTCATATCTCTCTTGTTCCTGGAGAAAAAGAGGAGAACCATCCGTCCATCATCAAGAATTCAGGGAGGTCATGCATATAACTTTTATAATGCATAAATGATTATTCACATCAAAGTAAACTTCAGCTCACGTCAGTCAGCTCCTACCAACCAGGTCATATACATAATTAATGAACCTACAGGAAAATGAAATCTGCTGACTCTGATTTATCCTCTCTTCTGATAAAATATAATCCGTCCTTCAAACTCCAGTCTACTTCCCCTCTCTTCCCTGAATCTAATGCAAATTTCACAAAGCTTAATATTTCTGTGCTTTGCTGTAAGCAAGGCTTATCTAAAAGCTACTTACGCTTCGATTCTCATAAAATATTTACATTCACTTTACAGATTGCAAACATACCAATGTTCAACCACCTTCAAAACATTATACTCTAGTATGCTACTCCAACCAAAAGGTCTAAGGTAAGTTCACCCATGTCTTGTTCTTGTACCTCTTGGAATACCGTTGACAGTTGACCATCAACCATGAAGAACTAGTGTTTTATCAGCAACCAAAACCAACTGAATCTATCCATCATTTAATACCAAACTTTTGCATTAACCTGAGCTAGCAAAATTGTATCCAGTTTCTCAACTAAAAATTCAATTCATTCTGCTTGCATAGAAATGAGTACTAAACACTAACAAACTTGTTTTATAACTTTTCTCTGAATAAAAAATTCAACATACTTTATCGGGCAAACAATCATCTACCAGACGAGTGCATGACCTGTTTGCTTGCTCCTTTTAAAATGGAAACTGTAAACATGAATTTGGATATCGAGTTGGAGATGAATGCAAATGCATGCAACTCCCAGCAAATTTGATGATTTGTAAACTGGTGCGAATGAGAGGATTCAAAAAGCAGGAAACTCTTTGTAGAGCTAAATCCGCTTATGTAAATTATGTTCTCCAGCACCCTCCTCTCATCTCATCATCAACATCAATACAAACATATTCTAAAATGCAAAACATCTCCGTTTCATCGTCAATACACAAATATCAGGCTCGTCATCTCTATCCCACCTTTCAATGAAACTGCAAAAAACAAGCAGGCTATAATGCTCCCACAGTCTTTCTAAAATTGTTGTTTCCCTGCAGCTTTGCCAGTTCACTTTGAAAAATTTTACCCTTTGATCACGCAGCAACTTCGTTCCAGTCAGAAAACCACGGTTATTGGTGGTGTTTAAAATGAAAACATCTAAAGCCCCTTGATCTGTAGCTGTGAAGCGTTAATAATCATGTTTGAGAGATCAAGCAATACACACTCACCAACCAGCCATACCAACCTCCAGCAACTGAATCAGAATAAAGAAGTAAAGCAATAGTCAATAGTCTCACTTCATTTCAGCAGACGGTAAATATTATCTGCCTAATCACCCAGTTCACTTTGGCTTGATTAAACAAACAGATCCAAATTGTATGATGGTGGATTTAACAACTTTTTGCACAATGCGTCATCACTGTATGAATGGAAATGAACTTTAGTTCAACCAACTTTTAGTACTATCTCCAATATTTGATTTATTGTCTTCTCGCTCCTTTATTGGTTCGATTTCAATCAAGATTACAAAATTTATGTAAAGAAATCACCACCACACATCATTAGTTACTATTGAATGGGTTGTGTTGTAAAAGGAAGCCTGTTTGATAACAAGGCACCTTTTGGACCGCATCCCAATTCCTGTAATTATTTATGGATCAGGAGACAAGAATATGATATAAAATAATTACCCCTTCAGTTCGCTAACGACCTCATTCCCAATCCTCATAAAATAATAATGATGTTAGTGAGGGAGTGTGAACACAGAGAATGGGACATTATAACGTAACTACATCTTATGAATATATGATTACAAGTGTTATTATTTTCACCCAAAACCTTTGGCCCTTTTCATAGGGAAAAATGTTTCATCATTTTCTCCTTTTATTCTCCAATTCAACAGTCAGGAGCGGAAGTGGGGTTGGGCTGACTGATCAGTTAATGAAACAAAAGATGATGAGAGGCTTACGTATTTCGTAACACTATTCCTACTGCGTATTAGTCTCTGTATATAAGGAACACGCGTTGTTGATTACGGCTTACAGCTTCGTTCCTTACACAAGGAAGGAATTTGCATTAATTTTCAGGAAAGGAGGAATCACGAACCCTCCACTAATTATAGATGAGGTCATGCATAACAAGGAATGCCTTTGTTGGAAAATGTTCTTTACTTTTGTCTATTTCCCAAAGGGGAAGCAGAACAAAGTCGGTAGACTTTCTTTGTCTATACCGTCTACGTGGTAATATGTTCACACACTGTGCAATATAGTCAAAGCCGAGCTTCCGAACCTGATTACTTAATTTGCTTTCCTAGGAAAATCCCACGACCCATGTCACCACGTCTGCTGTCATCGTCGTGATCATCACAAAGGGTACAATAATATTATTACGACAGTGGTTTGACAGTGCTGCGTGGTATGGTGAAGCCACTATCAGTGGTTGGTACGAAACGAAAGAACGCTACTGCGTTTCATAATAAATGCCATCATCATGAATCACAGCATAGCAGCAGCATCTTTTGTTCCTCATCGAGTCCTTCTTGTGAACTTTGTAAAACTAAAAAGCATCAGTGAAAGTAAAAGATTCAGTTCCTGTGAAAAAAGTGAGCACAGTATACTGTCATACCATCATCATTCATGAAATGGTATGGTACACTGGTGGAGAAAGTTTAAAGCTTGTCTCCTTGATTAAAGAAGAGCAAATGCTGTTGAAGACCCGGTAGAACCCTTTCTTTGCCGTCTTTTTGCGCTCATTCAAAATTCTATCGTGGAAAACCTCGAGTGAGCACAAATTGGAAGGGAAAAGTTTTTTCCTTTTTAAATAGTCCAAGTGGAATCTCTCTTTAGTTTTGTCTTTTTGAGTGGAACGAAAAAAAACGGTTGGTTTTATACAATTATGTTTGCCGACATCATGATGAGCGAGTATCACAATGCCCCATGATGCGAATGACATGACACTCAAACAGAATTGGAAATTGTGATATGGTTGGTCACCCAAAAACAGGAAAAGTCCTTGTTCTATTTAGCCAAATTTATTCCATTCCCGTGTGTCCCACACTACAAACCAGACGATTTTAGTTGACTACCCTGTAAATTTATTAACTTTCACCTCAAACTAGAGCAACACTTTTTACTTCCCCCTTTCAACTCCCAAAGAAATAAATGAAGAAGTGACAGAAGGAGAAATGGCAACAGGGAAAGATACATATTCGCATTATGCACACTCCACTCTTCCAGGTTTCCGCTATACTTGGCGTCAGCTTCAACATCCGACCTGTTATTTTATACTCATTTTCTGCCCCTTCTGTTTCCTTTGTAGTGTTTCATCATGTTTTTGTTCAGCTCCATCTCCTCGCCTTTTAGTGCTCACATGCCGAAATAAATTAACAAAGTTGAGCGGCTGCTGTTGTTGTGTGATGCTGCCGCGCGTTGTAATAAGTAGCTGGGTAGTGAAAGCACCGTGTACTTTCACTTTCCTCCGGGCAAATGATACAAAAGCTCGGAGAGCGACTCTCTTCTGTCATTTATCTTGTTTTTCTCTGTTCGTCCGAAAGAATTACAAAGGCTGCTCAAACCTTTGATTCTATCTTTTTTCCTGGAAAAGCAACAAGCAAAAGCTGCGTCATGCTCATGATGATGATGATGATGATGATGGTGCACACAACGAGGGAAAGTGATGTATCGCAAATCACAAACAATAGTACGCGCGTACCAGTAATAAGTTCATGTCAACGGAAACAACAGAGAAAAAGTGGGAGCGACGAGCCAACCCCAACCAAACCTTTTTCTTTGCAACAAAGCTTAAGTAAACGAACCAGATCGGAGTACCAAAAAAGTGTGTCTTTGTGTAACTTCGTATATCCTTCCAATTTCACTTCTTGATGAGACAGAAGTATGGCCTGGAGCAAAAAAAAAAGAGAATAAAACTGGAACTGTCTCTCTGTCATGTGCGCATTTTACTTTCTAACTTGGTTTTCTCATCTATTTATATACTTTCCATTTCAAGTGGTGGCAATTGGCAACTCACTTAACATCTGCTTCTATCCACAAATGAGATGAGATGATGAGTGTTGTTCTGCTAACTGTTTACTGTTTCAATTTCGTCTGGAGCCCTTGTTTGCTTAAATATTTGGGCTGAGAATCTAATTATCTAAGTAATTCTATCTTTCCTTTTTCTTCTAAAGAAGTTCATTTTAGCTGCTTCTTACAGTTTAGACGTACAACTAATTATTATTGGGTAAACCAATTTAACCGCAATTGTTTTCGCGGAGGTGAGAAGAAAGACTATAGTACCATACCTGAAAGAATGCTGCTCTCTGCTCTTGAAACTCTCTGGCCGTCGCCAGATTGGCAAAGAGGAAGCCTTTGCTCAGCTGAATTTTTGTGGCAGCATGCTTCTCCAAGTCGATCAGCTCTCGGGACACGTCTTTCATGCCACACAAGGCAAAGAAAAAGCAGCCAGCAGCCACATGAGAGTTCACACGCTCGTAATACACCTAAAAATACACACACACAAACATACTTTTTAGGTATTACAATACCAAATATTATGCTGGAATAAGCACATTCAACATTCGCTGCTGTAAAATAATTTTAGCATTAGAATATCCAGTACAAAGAAAAATGGAAAAATGGAAAAAAGTAAATAGAATAAAAAATTGCACAGCCAGCAGATCGACATGATATTATTTTCATTTCCTTTGTTCTTGTATTACATTCTATGCTCATAATAATAAATATTATGCTACTTTCTTTCCAGGAACAACTCAGTACGATGTAATCCAGATAGCGGATTATGTATTGTTGCGCAAACAACAAACCTCTAGTAGGTATAGGCTTAAAATTATTCCTCGAAATTGTGAAACGACTGCAGGCGTAATCTGTTTTTGATGTATCTTCAACGGGCAACAATCAACTTGCCTACTTTCTTTCTACTCTGAGAAGAAAGCACATCAGAAAATTGTGCATCATCAGCATTAGGCGCACCAGTGTACAGAGAGAAGACTTGGGAAATTTCATTCATACAAAACGCCCTTTGTGAGAATAGAATTTGTATCTTTCTTCGGCATCTTTAGATGCTCTAGAGTTTCTATTGTCACCCTCCGTTCCTCCGCACTATATTCCACTCTGCTACCATAATCATCTCGATTCACCATCATCATAACATTGTGCCAATTTTGAAGAGGAGGAAGACCCACCCAGCTCCAGCTGAAACTAGACTGTTTCGATTCTGTCGGTTGCCGTATGTTTTGGTGTACACACAATCAGTGCGAAAAGCGGAGTTGAGCAAACAATGCCGCAAAATCAGAGGGTTATATCGTCTCAGAAAATCAGCACACTTTTTGCTTTCTATTGTCGTCCCAGTCATCATCGTCATCATGCAGAATGGTGACGATGATACAGAAGCGATAGCAGAGACGTACATAGACTATCTAGCTCTCTCTTCTCCCTTGGCACATAAGTAGGCGTAGCAGTAAAAAAAATGCAGAGTTTGCTGAAAATATGGAACCTGGACGCACAACAACAAGAGAATTTAGTATGAAAATTTCTTCAGCAAGTGAGTACACAAAGTCAACAGAATGTTATGCTCGCCTGATTTCTCTGCTGGGTTTAATGCTCGATTTCACCAAAGTAGCGGAGAAGAGATCTCTAATTTTATAGCGAGGAAACACCTACAGAATGGTTATGTGTTGTGTTATACTGTGCCATTCATAAAGTATCTATATTTGATAATTTGCTCTCTCAAAAATTCTGCTACATTTTCATCCTCATCGTCGTGAGTATATACAAAAGTGAGTTGGTCTGAGATACGTTCGTATGCATAGCATGTGCTCAACGATACGATGAATATGTGCTGCTCTTCTCTTCAGCCAGCCATTGCATATTGTTTAGTTTTTTTCCTTGCCATATTTATTCAAAATGGGAACACATTTCTCCCTGTATCAGAGAGTCAGAGCACATTTTCCTTTTCCCTCTATGTCATTTCCTCTCACACATTTGCATTTATATGGGAAATTTTTTGTCCCATGATGATGATAATGTTTTCTCCTCGACAATTCCAATAACTATTGCACCGCTTATGATAAATATGTCAAAGGAAGAAGGAAAGAATTTCCACCGTGGTATGTATGAAATGAATGGAATGAAAGGTGGATGTGGATGCACACAGCATCGTACGCAGTGCAGAATAGAAAAACACAATGGGAGCAAATTTTTTTGCGGATGTTCAATGTACCTTTCGTGCTCTTTTGTATTTCATATGATATAAGATATTTCTATGTGGTTTTTATTTGCTAACATTCTTTCACCACTGCAAAAGAGAAATCGTCTCTATTCTTGCAGCAACCTACATTACAAGAGCGTCTCCGTATCATCGAAGCAAAAAAAAGTCTCGCAATATCATCTGCATGCATGTGCTCTTTTATTGCTTCAGTTTCAGTCTCCTCAAATTTGACACGGGTTCTTCATAAAAAGACAAGAAATGGCAGTTTTCGCAAAAAAATGCATTATTTATGTGTCTTCCTGTTCACTACAAATCGTTACTCTTGTCAGACGCCCTATTACTTCTTTTATTTATTCCCACTCTTCTCCCATCCACTTCAAATACCATCTTATTGCTTTCTTTCAGGTGAAAGCAAGGCGGAAGTTCACCATGAAAGCAGAAACTTGTATAGGTTTTAAGAGGAAAAGAAAAAACAGAGATTTCTTTTTATTCTACGGATATTAAAGTGTAATCTCTTACCTGGGTGCATGTATAAGCGTTTCCATTTCTGTAGCGTGTTATCTCCCTGGTCCTCCTCATGTAGTGGTAACAAACGGCCTTCCACCACACAACCGGCTGTGCCTGGCGTATCTCATGGATTTTCTGATATGCTGAGTTTAGGTCCGTCTGTTGAAATGAGCGAGTAAAGATATGTTATTAAAAACATGAATTTAGTTTCTCTTATTCCCAACGGAATTTATGTAGTTGTAATATATCACGTGACAATGATCGATTCTGGAGTCTGATTCGGAAATAAATCATGATCGCTTTGTGTGCCACATGGTATCTTATGCAGTCTCTCGCCTTTTAGTTCGGCTTTCCTTTTTTGCTGGCCACAAGCCACATTATACGGCACTGCCATATGAATGGAGTGTGGAAAAGGGATATAGAAACGTTCGGGTTACTATTAGCTCAAAGGACACACAGATCCGAGTAGGCATTAATTAATTTCTTACAGGAAAAACACCCCAGCTCCACCTTTTTCTTGTCGTTATCCACTCATTCATAATATTATCCTTTAATTACGAGCAATAAAACTAGGCGGATGATAGCATTTTCTCGCCTTTCCTTTTCCAACATTCTGTTCGTTCCGCAATCTGATTTTTTTAGTTGAAAACACGGATAAAATACATTAGCACACTTTATTCATTCATTCCACCAAACCAAGCCAAGAAGTATTGATCTCGATTCTCTCTCTTGAGTTGGTGGTGGTAGGAATGAATGAACCCATTCCAAAAAACTCATTAATACCTTCATTCACCAAGAGAGCAATCTAATCAAAGTACCCTATTTATTATCTTCGTCCTCATCCACCCACCCACCAACCATGCCATCCTAAATTCTACTTTCTCTTCTTTACCATCCACCATATATGTGTCTTGTGTTGACTATGACATACCGTGTGAAAAATAGTCAAATGTAAGAAATTTCTCGTGTTCACTAAGAAAAATTTCATTATTGCTCTTCTTGTTCTTCATCTTTCTTAAAAGACATACCTATCTATACTACTTCACTCTAGACATCATCATCATCCTTTCAAATGATGAAAAGCACAAGGTATTTTTTCCCAAGAGCACAATATAATTATGATATTGAAAGGAACAAAATATCATAAGCTTAACAATTCCTCCTATAATTCTTTTATTTGTGCACAATATGCACTCGCATATTTAGGCAGAAAGAAATAAGAGAAGACATTCTCCCCCTAAAAAACTCCAAAAGTACGATACATATTTTTTCCGTTGTCGACGCGAACAAAATATGACTGGCAGATTGAAAATGAATGAGTGAGTTGAGTGAACAAGTTGAAACGAATGAATGAATGGTTGCTTGTGTAGTACAAGACAAGAGGAGTAAAGAATTGAGAGAGAATTCCTGACAGATTCCACCAAAACTCCATTCCCTATTCTGTCACAGAAGAGGGAAGAGAGGATGAGAACTATTAATAAAAATATTTCATTGCCTTTTACATCTCTTACAGCTTCAGCCTTTGGATCCTATACATTTTCCCATAATCCACTTGAAATGGCTGCCGAAATATATATGGATATGTCGTTCAGAGCAGTATTATATTTGCTACCACTGCTCAGCTCTTGGTTAATACATTATACTTTGGGAGGATGCGACGTGATATGGATATGACAATGATGATATGATTCCAATAGTTTCATGGGTACCCCTCTCTCTCTCTCATTCCAAATGACGGCTTCAGGTACTCTTGAATTTTATGTGTAGAAAGAGGAAAATACGAATCAATTTATTTCTTACAAAGGCTTTTTGCTCAAGAGTCCCTTCATTTGCAACGATTTATGTAGCGCACTATTTCTCCGAGTCAGAGACGAAATATAAAATGCAAATTTAATATGATTTTAAATGCTACATGGCTACACATTCTACAAAACTGGATTCCGTATTCAGATTTAAAATCCCAACTTGTCGGTCATTGTCACCACCGCCAACTATAATATCTCCTCGTATTTGACAAGTTGAAAAGTAAGACGGAATTTGGAGTGTTCGGATTGTCAAAATTTAATATTTCATCTGCTCATGAACATCGTAATATATGCGTTGCTCTGCCACTTCATTCCATTTCCCCAATCATTCCATCTCATGAGATGTTTTGAGATTCATATGAAAATGAAATGAAAGTGGTGAGAATTTTTTGTAGGATTTACATTTTGAATACAAAATATCTCGTTTAGAACGTCAACTTATATATATCTAATATGCATATATATACACAATACATGTAACGATTTATGTGTGCTCGTTGATGAATATGAATTATTCTTGAGTGTTACGAAGATAAGTGAAAATGCACGAAATCCCAAGTTGAAAGAGAAAGTTGACTTTCCCAACTTCTCAAAAGTACTGTACAACAATAGCATTAACCTAATATGGCACCATTTTCCTTTTCCCTTGCATATTCCACATTGATATGCACAACGCGTAGTTTTCCATTTTCATCAAGCTTTTATCATAATTTCAGCTCAGTCATTTAGTCAAAATCGTCAAATTATACTAACAGCAGTTCGTTTCATATCATTGAGGGTGAAGGGCGGAGATTGAGACACACTTTGTAAAATGACATTTTCTTTTTTTCCCTCTAAAGTAAGTGCCCGAAAAAGGCTAAAATCAAATAATGTAGTTTTATGAACCTTGAAATGAAATGTGTTTCGCATTTTTAGCAAAATGAAAATGGACAGATATATCTTGCTCTGGTTTGTTTAGGATTCATTTCAAGTGCACTTCATATTACTCCATAATACCATTTAACATTTAGATCTCCGTTTTTTGTGCAACCCTGACATGTCATCGCAAAGAGCACCATTTATCATGATTACAGCCAAAATCAAGTTAATTCCTTCCTCCTCAACCGTTTTTTGGAACTGTGTGCAGCCTGCAAACGGAATTAAAGTCAACAATGCAACGACTCTCACTTTTTACTTTTACCACACAATTTTGATGGTATATGGAACGTGCAATAAATTTACATTAAACGTCACAAACCATGAAAATGACGCACAGTTGGATTGGATGAACAGACTTCTACTTCGTGTAAGCAAACCTACTCTGTTTAGAGACCAGTTTATGATACATGACTTTTAGGAAGTCCCTACGGAGGGGAAATGCAAAACGTTAATGATGAGGATTATACTACTCCCAGGCAAATCTGTAAAAGAACAAGTTTCAGAGAAACTGTGCCCTGTGTTTTATTTTAAAGTGGTACAATTGTGAGATGATAATCATATATGATGGTAGTCTTATTAGGGGATGATGATGATGATGAATGGGAAAAAAGTTTCTCTTACCTTTTCAAATTTGAGCTGATGCCAGGCTTTGCAGTGCCAGCATTCCACAAGGTACAGTAAATAAAGCATGACCACGAATGCGGTTGGAATGTAAATGGAGCCATCGTCACAAGGTGAGATTTCTCGGGTGCTGTACACAAAAATTAAAGGAAAGTATAAATACGTTGCCCTTTTCTTATATATTTACTTTGTATCCAGACCTGGAAATGAAGGTCAGCTCAACTTTTCTGTAATGGATGAATGAAACGCAACTAAAAATGTGGGTCTGTGGTACAGCAAACACGCAAACTATTTTAAATTAGTTTTGAGCAGCAAAGCAAGCAGTAATAAGAATTTAAGCAGGGAAGAAAACACGGGCTTGCGTTCCTTCCAGCATATTATGTAGCACACAACATATAATCACAATATTTTCCGGTTCCGGTTTTCCAGCCATCAAAAGTTACACGCAAAGCTACACGTCGCTCCATGCTGTGCGTTTGGTATTTTTTGTACACAAACGTTTAACCAACTTTGATGATCCATACATCTATACCTATATTTGTGTGTACCTTCCTATATTCCTATGCACCACCACACCACCGGAAGGAAACCTCTGCGTCGTTTCCTGACGCGTACAAATCACTGCGTACGTAAACGATAATATCAGCAAACATATCTCGATTTTACGAGTTTCTGCCAATGTCTTTCGCTGCAACTTCAAACTTGCAAACTCATCAGTTTTTTCCCCTCAAACACAGCGAGATACTCACCAACCCCAGCTGCATTTTATTCGAATTTGTCACTATTTGAAGCATGTGGGGAGATCTGAGCCCGGAAATGGAAAAAGTTTTTCACAACACGATATAAAACTGTTTCTATTTAAGATTTTGGAACGACAACATCAAGCATTTTAGTATGATCGTAGTGAGCACAAATTCTGGGATGACTCAGAAGCAATCTTCCGAATAATAAATTTTTCACTAATATTCAATTCAGAATCTTATAATTATTGATCTACTGTCTAAATTAATTTTTTTGTAAGAATCGTAAATGTAATGGTGAGACTTTAGTCTAACAATAATATTAAGCCTTTTTTTTATTCCTCATTCGCATGAAAAGTCTAGTAGTTTATTTATGCATGCCTTATTCATTCATACATTACTACTTCTCGTAATTCGCAATAACTTCTTGTTGACTGTCGCAATGCGTATGTTTTTACTTCAGTTATATGACACATAATGTATTCTTGACTGTTGATCTTCATCTTATTATTTTCTTGCTATGCTTGACTTCTTTTTCAGAGTCAGTTAGGTAAATAGCACGATGCGACAAAAGTGAGAATAACGGAGACACACGAGGAGCAGCTCATATACAGTTGTAAAAGAAAACGACATATAAGGAGGAACATACTCATAATATAATATTGCACTCTGCGTTGCTCCTCCTTAAAAAATGAAATGAAAACGAACGAACTAATCCATCCAAATAACGCTAAAAGTAAAAGGAATGACTGTTGATGGTGCTAAATGATATTGCTATTGCTACCGATAAAGCTCTAACCATTGCTCCAAAGTACGCAATTTCCATTCAAGTTCAGGGGATTGCATAATAATAGGAATAAGTGCAAATGAGTACATTCAACATTATGATACGATGTTGTGTTCCTAGATGAAGCTTATAGGTACCCATTCATTCATTTTATAAGTCCATTTTGTGTAATCACGCAATTCTCCCTCTCCTTTAAGCTTCACCACTTACATTTCATTCAACTTGGGCAATAATTTACATGCTCCTCCGTTCCGTCCCCACTGCAATTCCGTTAAAGATAAAGAAAAGTGGATAAAAATGTCCTGCTTGGCTTACAAAACGTCTCAGACGGGTTTATATCTTATAGGTATACGTGTACGTATTTTTCCAAGATAATATAATGCAGTGCAGTTTTGATATTGCTTTTCTGTGCCAAGAAAAATACTCCAGTAAAAGAGTGTTTTAGCAATCAGAAATATGGATGGAAAGTTGTGTACTTTTTAAGTTTGTTGAACCATGCTGGATTTTATGCTTTTAGTCTCCAGTCACCATTCTCAATTTCTACAATTCATTCTTCTGAGATCATAAACATAATAAGTTAGCATATTACATAAATCTTTTGAATTAGTATTTTTTCTATACTTCCCTAACGTCTTTATTCCTTATTCTGCATTGGGAGTTTTTTTCCGTCTGGAAATGCACAAAATTTACTTTTGCTGCTGTTTCTAGTTGCTTTGTTGTGCTATGTAGTCATGTCGGGTAAAATTCCATTTCCCAAGAAGCAGTGATTCATTTCATAAACAAAGTTTGCTCACTTAAGATTTCCCCCTCCCAAAATGCATATCTATCTTAAGATTTTTGTAGACTTTTATTGCAAAAATGCTGCTGCTGCAGTGAAGTGAAGAGTCAGAGTTTGTACTTTCTTTCAATAGGCCAAGAACCGCCCAGGGTTGAATTAGGGAAAGTTTATTATTATAGGTAATGCATTTTTTGTATCATAAAAACAGCGTCATCTCATCTCATTGATTTTCGGCCAGTGTTGCTAAACTTGTTTTGTTTTTCTAAGAAATGAAATCAAGTGCAAATGGAAGGTTTGAGCAAAATGATAACATTTTTGTTTCTTCCATTTAGCCTTTATTGAACTTGAGTTACTTTCCGAAATAACGCCAAAAGCTGATATGAAAAGCTAAAACGGGAAAATCAATATGTATCACACAATCACAATAACGATAAAAAATATATACATAACAGTTTGCTGTTGGTTATAAAGGGCATTGGTGATAAGAAAAGGTATAAAACTTTTTTTTTTGTGTTCCGCTCCAGAAAAAAGTTATCCGGTTAAGGCAGTAAATAAAAATGAGAATAATGGGAAAAGGATTTTTTTTTCTCTTCTGGTCTAGTGTCACGATCGTTATAAAGATGGAGTCAAGGCTAACCTCGTGATGGGGAAGGCAGTGAAGTCGATGTCAACTTTGGTCACCCTCGTCACGCGACACCAAATGATGGCCACGATACATCCGTAAATGAGAGCTGTGAGTATCAGGCATTTCAGATTGGACTCCTTTCTCAAGGCTCCGTACAATGAGCGCCGGGCTGGTCGTTGCTGTGAGGAGAGCAACAGCAGCAACATAAAAGGAAGAAAACAAAACAGTATCACTTTAAAGGTTTCTTGAGCTTTTACGATTTCAGACTAGAACAGAGAATGAAATGACTAGATGGTGATGTTATGCGATCGTATGATATCATGAAATAAAAAGAATCACGCCAGATTCTAGGGATTCCATTTCATTCATGTGTAACATTGTTCGCTCGTGGTCGATTTTGTGGGAAAGGGATTTAAGGTGAATTGATTGGAACCGACTGATATGATGTGAAGATTGAAAGATTGTGTGTGGGATTGCAAAAATGTTTTTCATCTTTCGCATCGTGCGTTGCTGCAGCAGAAACACTTGATGTAATAATATTGACTGGAATGAATGCAAAATGAGTTTGTTCCTGGAATGCCGAGTTATGGAAGAACTTTGTATCAATACGTATATATCTATCAAATCATGTGCATATCAGAAAAAAGTCCTAGCCCTCCATAATCTGGTTAAATGGGATGATGAATCACATGGATCCTTCTTTTTGGATTACATGACACTGACACGTTTCAAAGCTTGACGTGATGAATTCCAATACTCAGAAAGCTGCTGTTGATTCTCTGTACTCGGTTGTTTTCTATGTTGTCAATTCTCTCCCAATTTTCACTTCCGATCCGCAGTTTCCTCTCCATCATACTTTTATTCCTATCTACTAAAATGCCAACATCAATCATACACCCTACTATTAAGCAGAAAGTTGTGAATCTACCAAGAAATTCGCTACATTTTCTTCCTCCTTATTCCTTTCATCATCTTTTCCCTATATGAGTACACCTTTTTATGTGCCTATAAAACTTATATAGATTCTTATTGGATTCCATCAATCTATCCATCCATTTTCCTTTTGTTGGTCATCTTTTCCATCTGTCTTGTCTTGATCCATCCTCACAATTCCGACGAGCCATTTCATTTATTTTCTTTCAATTTAAAAAAAACTCGGTTATTCTTTCTTGTGTATTTTTCCACATTTTAGGCCTATATACCTCCGCATCCGAGTGACTTGGCTTATGCTCGCCTTCACGCTTTACAATATTTCAAATCCCAAAATGGTTTCGAAATTGCTTTGCTGATCTCGCGGTTTGACTTTGAAAGGGAAAGTAGAGCAAGTACATCGGATCGGACATTTATTTTCTGCAAATTGCTTTTTCGATTGGCTCACACAAAAGAAGAAAAAACACATGATGACATAAATGTTTACAAGACTACCTGTTTCCCGACATTTTTTTTTTTCATTTTGAAAGAAAGAAAATAAGGGAAAGGGATTGCCTTTCATTTCATAGCAATAAAAGAAGAAGTAAATATTAAGATGATGTGATAAAATATATCTATTTGCTTTGGAGGCGCAACGGGTGATTTCATTGTGATGCTACCTATATACTCAACCTACCTGTGTTTTCACTCGCTCTATTTACTTTTCCCATAATTTATTGCTCCCACATGGAATGGAATATCGTGCCTACATTTTCAATCTCCACCCAAGATATGTAGTCAACAGCATAAATGGAGCGTGTTACCAACATTTTAGTTGAGGGCGTGAAGTAAATTGCGTCGACTTTATTGAATTGCTTCAAGCATTGCTATTACATTGTCGTGTTAGCTCGACTAAAGTGTTTGCGTCATCATTACCTGTTTCGGCTTCACCCATTCTGATGGATCCATAACATTATTAGATGGCAATGGCATTCATACGAACTTGTCACAGGTATGCAAACCTGCATTCAGTGGTTCATAAACTCTTCACTTTTCAACTTTTACACTTTGCCACTCGTCAAACAAACCAGCAATGCAAATTATTACACGGTTATTATAATGCTACACCTTATTCCAAGAAACTCGATTTCAGCTATCACTACTGTCAGTTAGTACCATGCACCATGCATTGTTTGCATTGATGCTAAAATTAGTCTAGAGTCTTACTGCAGCACTTTATCTATTTCGTCCCACAACCGTTGACACTATTTTTATGAACTCACTTCAAACCATATTTACTTTGTTCAGCCACTATAGCCGTGTTCTGGTATGTAAAACAAGTTGGGCTATAACGAAGCCCATTAACGGGATATTGCCATTTTAATCCAATAACTGTTGTTGAACAAAACCCATAACTTTGGTGGTTGTGGAAAGATGAACATGAACCCAACATGAAAACCCAAAACACCCATCTCCCACCTCCAGATCGCCAACCATCGTGCACGCGAGCTGCACGAGAACTGAAGCCACTCAAGGCAAACACATCTGATCCCAAGATAAGGTTCACTCTCTCAAAGCCTTCTGGTCTGGAAGCAGGCCCATATTCCTCCAACTTCCAACTCCAAGTCTGCAGCAGCAAAGAGAAAGACGGCGTGCATGCCAAAGCCAAAACCAAGCCGGATCCAGTTTCCTGTTTCATATGGAGAGACAGAGGCACATGTAGATGTATGACGGGATGTTGTATTTATGCCTCTTGCTTTTCTTTTCACTCCTTTTTGTTGTAACGCCTTGACGGAGCAGCAGAGTGTGAGGAAGAGAAAGCCGTTACAGATTATGTGAGTGTACTAATGTACTTTGGAGCATGAAGTGAAGGAAAATCAAGCCAAAAATACCAGAAACTAGCAGGCCACGCCATTGCATCATCTCACATCATATCATACCACTTCTCCACTTTTCTTCTCAAATTCTCCCAAACAAAAAAATTGTGTCGGGCGGAACACAGACGAAAGAGAAAGTTGACTGGTCTCTCTCTCTCTGGTATACCCGCTCAAAAAAATAGTTCTTCATTTGATTCTGATAGTAAAAAGGACCCCAAAAATATTCCCAGCTTAACTTATAACACCATACATACTGGAAACTTTTAACTCAAACCTTTTTTTATTCGTTTCTTTTTCTCCATTCATGGCTTCAGCTTAAGGTGTACAAAAATGTGGGGTCGATCACCACACCACCGCATGTTCTTATCGCACGACCGACACCACAAAACTACTGCATTTCTTTTCTATTGCTCACTTGAGAAGTGGATAATAGATATATGAGAATGCATTATGTTTAACAATGAAATAGAAGAGGAAGAAAGGAGAAAAATGGAAGCTGAAGATTTTGACTCCAGTCCATCACCGCAACCACCACATACATACGGAACTTTTTTTATGCGCATTAGTACCATTGCATTGTAGATTGTATACATGGCGGTTGGGTTCTCAGCCGATCCACGGTCACGGCCTTTTCTCTTTACAACTACAACACGTCGTCCCGTTTTCCTTTGGCAAAGTCGTGTGAAATGCTCAGAACGAATATAGTTTTTCTTTCTCCAGAAGAAAAAAAGTTGATATAGGCTCCACGTTTTTCTCTCTCCGTTCTATTTCTACTTCCTCATATACATTCCTCAACTAAACCAGAGTAGTTTATAGAAGTTTGAGTTTAAAGCTTTCCTTTTTTATTGCCTCTCACTTGATAAAAATAGAATGGGGAGTGTATGGGTTGTGACGTGACGTTATCACCATGTGTGTGTGCAAAGTATAGCGATGAATTGTAGATTTGAGAGTGTTTGGAAGAGATAGAAAGCTGAAAGTGTGACTATTTTGGGAATGATGCACTTTTACTGCGATTGGGCTCATTATCAATATGGAATTCTCTTCCATGCCGCACTAAGAAACAATTCGTAAATAAATTATGATTAAATGAAGAAAAAATGCCTTTATTTTTTACAGGCAACAGAGTATACTTACATGTACATGAGGAGGATTATAGCATTTTACTTTCACAAAAAATTATTTACACATATATTATACACAAGACTTCTCATTTAGCTATAAAATGTTACAAAAATATTTTTACAAAATGAGACAGTTTCCCATCATTCCATTGGACCAGACTACTACTTTCACTCGCAGCAAGGTACTTTTTTCCTTGGAGTGTATGTTCAGAGTTGTTTGTCTGTTCAAGTCTTCTTCGAGTTTAACAGGAAGTAAGGGCTACAGAGCAGCTCCCCAGGGGGAAATGTATTTGGAGCTCATTCCACATACTAAAGTGCTTATCTCTCTAAATAACACTTGATGTAATCTCTCCCACTATAACTTTAGCATTTATTCCTACACTCTAAAATGTATACAAAAAACTTTGATCATCGAGATATAACATAACCTCAAACCTCAACATTATAGGAACATAAAGGTATAGATAACATATCGTAAGAAAAATCTTAAACCCAAAACGAGTTTTTAATACTGTTCTCAGGAAACCTGTGTTGTGTGGTGTACTTCAGACTCCAGACCGACCTTTTATTATCTCGCCCGCAGTACAAAAACGTTGATAATAATAACTGTGACTTTGATAAACTGGCTATAGCATTAGACATGTTAATGCTTTTAGAAAGAAAAAGTGAAACTTGACTTTACAGCTATATCAGTGCAACATTGATCGTTTTCATACGAAAAATATGAGGATGAAATTTTGAACATAAGTTTCTAATTTTCATGCGAGATTCTCCAACAGCACGTCCAAAGGTAAGGGGTACCAAGAGGGAGATACTGTGTGCTAACAGTTTTATGTAAATTTATCACCGCTGCCACCACCACCGGTAGTTTCATTTTTCATCCCAATTTCGTTGGTTGGAACTATTGGAAGCTTCAAACCACAGCGGTCAGCAATGGCTTCCAGCTCTTGAGTGAAGTAGACCTGTGTCAGTCTATCCAACTCCTCTTGATTCTTCACGACCACCGACTCCAAAGCGGATATGGACAAGTCGATTTGGCCAGAATGTGAAGTTGTGACTCCGTAGAGGGCTATAAAAACATAACGTCAAGTCACGTATCAGCTTAGTAGGTGACTGGATTGCACCAGGGAAATAAATCTCAATAAAAGAATTCATACACCTGAGCAGGATTTAATGTTTCTTCAGAATGTATATAGAACTAACCAACTGGGACAACGTCTGGACAGGCAAGGGGGAGATACAACTTTTTGACTTTTCTCCCCAACAAAAAATGTTGTCTTGCGGAGAGCATCAAGGAAGCAAAGAAGAAGGACATGTTTCTCAAAGCAAAATCATACTGGCAGAAGAAACGACGAGCCCAAGTGGGTAGCATGCGGAGGAGCGCCATCAAAGTGAACATTCCTTTTGTGTCCGTCTCCCTGGCTTTATAGTCCCTGTAGAATGATTCGACAGCTCGGAGTCTTTCCAGAGGATCCCTCATTTTGACAGGACACTTGAAAAAGCCCAGTGTCCTATAAAAACGGAAACCAATTGTCACGCGAATTTTTTTTTCAATAAAAACTATTTGATTTAAAAGCATACTCTCTACCAATGATTTGTGAGGGACAATGGATGGTTTGGCCAAGCGAGGGATGAGCCGATCCACAAATTTTCTGGCAATTCACTCTCACTCATTGATTCCAGGAGAAGTTTTCTCAAAGCCCCAAACTGGGCTGCCAACATGAGACAAATGAAATGCGTGTCCGTTGCCTTTCGAATCATTTTCACCATGTGTAAATCCAAGGTTGCAAAGGACATGAGCCACTGTTGTGGTTTGGGCTTTAATGAGCGAGCCAGTTTTAAGTAGGGGGTTTGGCTGTCCCTGGAGAAAGCTTGATTTCCATAAGCACCCAGCACAACATAGGGTGCTTGGTATAAATATTTCAGCTGTCAAACAAGATTCCAACAGGGTCAAATGATAACACTTTACCTGAATTAACCATTTATAGATTCATGAGTAAAAATTTCACCTTATCTTTCCAAGTAAAGGTACGACTTGGAACGAGATACGGTGCTGGATTGTCCGCTAGCTTAGCCACCATATGCACAAATGAGTATCCATCGATTAAAGCATGGCTGAATTTGGCTACGATTCCCGTTTCCATTGTGCCACTTTCCAGGGAGCCAAGGTGTAGGATGGCGACTTGCCATACGGGTTTCCCCTCTTCATACGTGTTTGTTGTCATCCAGGTAGCAGCCCAACTTTCGAGGGTCCCTTGGCCATAATCATTTAACGTGTACTCGCGGATGTGCCAACTCAAATCAAGATCGTTTGGCCGACAGTGGTTATAGTAGCTGTAAGTGCCGTACGTTGTGACATGGGCATAGAGATTCCTATACTTGTCTGACTTTTCCTCGAGGAAGCATTTGTGAAAGTGGTCAGAAAATTCCTTTACACTTATCCATGGGCCTTGAACAACCCAAATTTGAGCTGCGTTCGTGTTTGGATACTCATAGCTAGTTCCTTGACACATTGTCATGTCCATGCTGTGAGGGGAGCGGAAGTGGGGCTTCAAAAAGTTTGTGACAAGATAGTCCCAGAACTTTTTGTAGTAATGGATGATGAGGCATCCCGGCACAAAGAAGAGGAGAGCTGGGATCCATATGAGAATGTTGATAAAAGTTTGAAGACAACGTAGTTCTGCCATTTTGAAGTCTTATTGTGTTGAGAAATATATTTATTTTTAGCGTAAGACATTCATTTGCACTTTAATTAGCACCCTGACTTTCTGACTCGTGTTGTGACATGACGAACTTTAGTTGCAGTTGATTTTGACACTTAAGCCGACCCACATTTACTATCATTCATCATTTGCATACAAAGTTCCTTGTTTTTTTCGGTCAAGGTCTTCTTACCATTGGGTAATCAAAGTTTGAAAAAATCACTTCAGCACTTTAAACTTTGTCACAAAAGACAAAAATCAGTTGCATGCAAAATGATGGGTGTGTGGTTAAATATAGTAGAAGAAATCTCCGGAAAAGTTTTTGTAACCCACCAAATTTTCATTTGACTTTGGTTGATTCTGATTTCAGATGCTTTTTGAGTATTGCAGAATTCGGATGACAGATCACAAGTTATATATAGCCAAAATCCTTAGGTTGTGGCATAATTTCCATATAATAACGGGCAGGGGCAATGACAGGATTAGGAATTAATGTTTGGTTCGGTTGGTTCTGCGGAGATCTCAGAAACCAGTCCGACGTATTACATTGTTTGTTAACAACAACAGCAAATAAGACTGGCTCAAGAGGTGTATATTAAAGAGGAAAACATGCTTTTGGCAATTTTGCTATAAAGTATGTATATCCCGATTGGAAACAGTCATGCAGTTCCACGTTAGGGTAGGTCTATATAGTGTATAAATCAAAGTTGGCTACGCGTAATTTAAGAGATTGTTTTGAATTCTTAAAACTTGTTTCTGTCACTAGTTCAACTTGTAGGAGTGTGTGATGCAACACCAAATGTTACACAAAAAAGTACAGAGTTGTACATACACATATTTACTTCAAAATTTCTATATACTTATTCATATAGTTAAGTAAAACTTCGTGGCACGAAAGAACCCTATTATTTTGCATCAGTAAATGTACGCTGAAGGAATGGCATGTGTAAAATCGAGAATAACAGTTCAATATAAACGAATATTTATGCCTAAATGGTTTTTGTCAATCCTCTTTTATAACAATCTTGCCGGGTTAAACCATACTGCACAAACATGTATGCACCCAAATACTAATGGCGTTGCAGACTTTTTGAAAAATGTTTGAGCATTGTTCACTTTTTATATTTTTTCCTTATTTTCAGTTCATCTGAACACATAAAGACAATCATACAGCCTTTTTTTGTAACCAAACGAACGTCCAAATCAACTGACAAAGCAGTAGCACTGTACCACAACAAAAAACTTTTACATCATATCGACACGACTAATTAAAACTGGAAAAGGTATTTCACAAATGAGGAACTGGTCCAAATTGTTGTTACTTGTGTAATTTCATAATTTCACAAGGAACCCTTGTGAAAATCCGGACAAAACTTCACAGTTTCAGCCACAATCACGCAATCAACTACCTAGAAACCTTTTTTGTCTGAATGCAAGATTGGTGGCAAGCACAACCTTTGCAGTCGTAACAAAGATGCTAATGAACTATAGTTATTATACAATAAGTGTATCATCGAATCAATAATACGACAATATCAATAGGATTTCTGTAACAACGATATACAGCAGCTCATTGGTGAACTAGTCTAATGAAATGACTGGAAATAATGGTATTATTATCTTTTGAGAGTTTGTCATACCTTGCGATCAGTTATTACTTGAGTCAAGTGGCTGCTACATACACTAACACTCCTCTCATGTAGGTAGGGATAATATAAGGTCATCAATGTTATTTAGCATCATTGTGCTAATCAAAAGGGGGAAGCAAACAACGATGCCTTTGATTTTGTGTTAATTTCCAAAATGTAGCTAATGGTATATGCCCATTCTTTTTAAATGTAAGTATTTACTGCGATTGCTGGGATAGTCAATGTTTAGTTTATCCGTAGTTTACCTTCATCGCGTCATGAATGGGGAAGGTGTCGAAGGCGAAAGGGTTAATGGATGAAAATTGAAAATTATATGACCAAACTACTTTTTGCTTGTTGCACGTCCAAGTTGCAAGGTGGAAAAATACATGCTTCAAACCCGTGAGCGGAGTGATAAGTAATTTCATCATTTCCTCGAAAATTTTAGAACATGAAATTCCTTTCTACAACCTCATATCAGCCTCAATCCAATTTTAGTCAAAAAGACAAGAGGATAATCCAACTTAAAATTAAATAGATGGTCAGATCCTTGTGCTCATTACAATTTATATCATTTCTCTGAGAAACCTTCTCATCTCGCTATATAGAGATTGTAGTGAGGTAGTAATGTAATGCGTCGTACCATCGACTTTTTGAGTAGCTACTAAAAGAAGGTTGCGAAACTCCAGAAATAAGAATCGCAAAAAAATTCGGCGCCCATAAAAAATGGTTAACATTGATTTGATATAGACCTTGCCTGACTTGACTGTCCATGATATTTGGTGAAGAACTGCTAGCCAAAAAAAATTGGTATATGGTTGTATGTAGTGGCAAGGTACTAGATTGATATCAGTTTTCTTACATCTTTGTAAAATTGTACTGATACGTATGAAGAGTGTATATAGCGTGTAGCACCTTGAACTTGCGAGTTTGGCGAAGGGCAACTAGCTATATAATATCTTATCTTCTACAGCAATAATTTTGATAAACTAAACTATGTAGTCAAAATGCAAGCAAGTTTGACGGTATATAGCGTATCGAAATAGTGTGCATCCCATCCCATGATCATGATGGCACAAGTAATGAAGGACACATTTACAATACACAATGCTTCATGTCACAAGCCGTCACAAGTTTGAGTGTAAAACTCCAAATTGTATACATAATTAATGCAGTTTATACAGCAGAGGAGGAAGTATAAAAAATCTTGAAGACCCTCACGTCAAAGCTGATGAATGACAAGTGAGCAGATTGTATCAACTTTGTTTTGCTTAGAAAGGTGTAGTATGTACCGTTTTAGTGCAGTTTAAAGGTGCATAATGGAACGTAATTCATAAATCATAATGGTGCGATTATGAAAATCTGAACATGGATAAAATTCATTTTCTTCCTTCATCTGGTTGCCTGTATAATGATATCAGATCAGATTCATATCATTTTTGGAAAGCAAAAACTAGACTACTCAAGCTGCTAATTAAATGCGGCTGGTGGCTATATATTTGCTAAAATTCATTTCTATTTTCCAAGGTCCCTCCCGGTTAGACATCAAATTGATAACCAGTTTTTGTCTAAAAAGGAAACTGCTGCCATAATGAATGACGTAGCTTAACTTGCATCGTTGGAACTTCCATGGTTTTATATAATTTAAGGATGATAATTTATTTTTATGGTTTTTTACTTACAAATGTATTTTTGAGAAAATAAAAATTTTGCTACCGGATGCTAAATTATTCATTATGCAAACAGGATGTTAAAAAATTCAAAATTTCATTTTTATATTTTCCCCTACGCCTCATTAGTCATTATGAACCTGAAATCCCGTCACACTAAAAATTTCGAAACATGACAAAACGCTATGAGCTTGACTTTATTCAACCAAAATTCTATCCCACTCAGTCCACAGTCATTCACCGTCAGAATCGAGTTATCCACCCAGTCAAATGTCCTCAAAGCAAGAAACTCCAGTGTTGGAGAAGGATACGGTTATTGCTCAAAAGTTCCGGTTGGTTCGAAAGCTTGGTTCTGGCTCATTTGGTGAAGTATTCAGCGGAGTCCAGATCTCCGATGGCGAAGAGGTTGCAATCAAGCTTGAATCCGTGTACTCACAACAATCCCAGCTCCTGTTCGAAAGTCGAGTATACAAACAGATGCAAGGTGGCATAGGAATCCCACGACTCCGTTGGTATGGCCAGGATCAAACGTACAATGTGTTGGTGATAGAGCGGCTAGGCTTATCTTTGGAAGACTTGTTTGATTGTTGTGGGAGAAAATTTTCACTGAAAACAGTGTTACAACTGGCTGATCAAATGATAACTAGAATTGAGTACTTTCATTCAAGGAGTTACATCCATCGGGACATAAAACCGGATAACTACCTCATGGGGCTGGGTTCACACTCCAACAGGGTTTACCTTATAGATTACGGTTTAGCAAAGAGATATCGAGACGGACACACTCACCGACATATCAAATACCTTCAAGGGAAAAGCTTGACTGGGACTGCGAGGTATGCCTCATTAAATGCCAGTCTCGGGGGAGAGCAGAGTCGAAGGGATGATCTCGAGAGCATTGGCTACGTTCTCATGTACTTTAATCGGGGAAGCTTACCTTGGCAGGGACTCAAAGCGGCTAATAAACGGCAAAAATATGAGAAAATTGCAGAGAAAAAGATGTCAACGCCGTAAGAGTAACTTGATGGAAACATTAAAGGTTTATCTGGGTGAATACAAGTGTAATTTTGAAACTTTTATTTGTATTCCAGAGTCAACACACTTTGTGAAGGATTTCCTGCGGAATTTGCAATCTACCTGAATTATACGAGAAGCCTTATGTTTGAAGAGGAGCCTGACTACAATTACTTGAAACAGATTTTGAGGTTGCTCTTTCGCAGCTTAAACTACACTTATGACTACGTATTTGATTGGAGTGAGCTGGAGGATCCGCTGGTGCAGGAGATGCTGAATTATACTCGCAAAAAGCCTCATGGTGGTACTCAAAGGTCAAAGAGAATGTATCCAGATAGTAAAACGAGCCAAGCACGGAGTCTGTATGGATGAGTGAACTGGGAGTGAATAATTCACAGTCCTAATGAAAGTAAAATTTTTGCAGTTTTGAGACGTATTTCAATAACAATAAATTCGCAGTACCATTAAATAACGGGTTCTACATTGACATTCAATAACTTTAAACATATCAGCAGTATCGCATCAATTTAACAAATATCGAGAGTATTATTTGGTTTGTATGATTAATATGATCATGCATAATATAATAGTAGTTGAGTTTTCATCAACTTCCTCGTTTTAGGTGATGACACGTACGACAGCTACGTATTACGCAAGCTTGTAACGGGCTTAAATTTCTATTAATCGTTACAAAAGCACGTACGTTTGACGTACGTGGTATGGTAGCTGTCATAATGTCACATTATTGAACTTCAGTTTAGTTTGTGTAATCAACCACACACTAAAATAATTATTCCGGTAAATTTTATTTTGTTTTCGCACCAGAAGTTTGAATTTACAAACAACAATTGTTTTTACCGTAATATAATATGCTAAACTGTTATCTCAAACAAAATACGCTCGTCTCGACCCATGATCATACATGTCACTGCCCGTAAATAAAAATCAATCTAGTCTCAAGATGCGGTGAAGATTTTCAGATCTAATTGTATTCATGTCTATTACGTAATTGCGTTGGATTGGATATTGTCGATCAACAATCAGTCAACTTATATGCGCATATCTATGATGATAGCGATGATAAAGGTATCCAATATCATTCCATTGAACTGATTATATTTCAATGTCAGTTTGGCTATTATATATCTATTGTATATATTAGTTTCAAATAATATTTCAAATGAAGTGAGCTTTTAAAAAATCTGGAAAAATCTCAGCACGTTACTCAAATATAATGTATAATGCATGTCGTCACATTGATTGACACTAGGTGTTTGTATGGAAATCACGGTTTTACCACAATGAAAATGCAATTGCCCATTTGATTTCGGGACGTATATTGTACGGAATACACGTAAATTTATTATGCGTCAACATTATTAACTTTTAAAATTTGACATGGGAGAAATGAATTGCGTCACATCAAAAATCGCCGAATTTTTAGAGTATAAAAAGGAGGTCTTGAATTAAAACAGTCATCCCAGTTCCAGTCTAGCACTTTGGTGATTGCACGGTATCGTGAAAGTCCCAAGCTCTTTAAGAAACTTTCTTTGAACACTTTTGTGTCACCCTTTGATTTTACAACTTCATTTCAGTTTCATCAACGAAACAAAGATAAAAGGTAACTGTCCAAATCTTATAACTTGAATCACCACATATTTGACATTCCATTAGATATTTTTGTGAGATTTAAATTTTCATTTTTAATAGATGGCCTTCTTCAGAGTCGCTGTTGTTCTCTTCGCCGTGGCTTTTGCCAACACTCAGGCAGCTCCCCAACTGATTCAATTCAGACCTATGACAATGCAAGTACCAACCCTGAACATGCCAACAATGCAGGTGCAGGCGAGATTAAAAATTTAGAAACACTTGTTTCTACGTATTGTTTCAAACATTGGCATTTTGAAGTTGGATTAACTATGATAGTATAATATTTCTTTTTTTTTGTTCCAGTTGTGTTCTCCTTTAGCTATTATAGCAGGAACTTGCAAACCCGCCACAACCACAACCACAACAGCTAAGCCAGCAGCGGTAATTGAATAATTAATTATCAAAATAAAACCTACTAGAAATCATATTGTATGTAATCGAGTTGGTGAGTACAATTTCTTGACTGTTAACTTTTCATTTTAGGCTGCTGCTACTACTAAGGCTCCTGCAACTACTGCTGTAAGTTTTTAGTTAACTAAAAAATCTGCTAAGTATAGACATTCTAGGATTGACTATTATAATAGTTTACGATTTTCTTATTATTTTCAGGCCCCAACTACTACTGTAGGTTTTTGTTAAAATTTTAAAAATCTGTTAAATGTAGAAATATATACGCACATTAGCTATATATATGGTTCGTGAAACTATCATTATTTTCAGGCCTCTACCACCACGACAGCACCCACCACCACCACGACAGCACCCACCACCACGACCACCACGACCACCGCTGCCCCTGAAACGACCACCACGACCACTGCAGCCCCTGAAACGACCACCGCTCCTGCTGGGGAAACTACCACCGCTGCTGCTGAGGAAACTACCACCGCTGCTGCTGAGGAAACTACCACCGCTGCTGCTGAGGAAACGACCACTGCTGCTCCTGGTGAGACAACTACCGCTGCTTCTGGTACAACTGCTGCTGGACCCCAATTGCAAGTAAGTATACTCGTCAACAGTAGTAATCTTTAAACAAAAGATATGATATTGGAAAACTATTTATTTAAATTGTTTTCTTAGATTGTACCCGTTGGACAACTTATAGGACAAGCTGTGGCCAATATGTTGGGTATGGGAACTGCTACCGCTGCCCCAGCTTCAGGATCTGCATCTGGAGGATTAACCTTTGGTGTAAGTAGATAATGTTTGGAAACCATTTTAAAAATTTAGCTATCATGCATTTTCTAAATTGTTCTGCGTAATAAGCTAACAATATGATTTACGATTCCAGATGAGGCCCTTGGGAGAAGTTGCGTTCGGAGGAGCTGCTGCTGGTGGAGCAGGTGGAGCCGCTTCAGGATCTGGAATGCAACTTAACGTAAGTGAACTTTATAAAGCGGATTTAGAATATAATTTAATGGTGAAAGGATATTTATTTCTCATCCAAACTACAATTTTCAATACATTTTATTAACTTTGTTTCAGGTTATGCCCTTGGGACAGGCGCTCCCTACGCTCATGGGACAGATGGGTTAAAATGGGTTACAGGAGAACTTAGATTTGGTAAGTAAGTTCTATACTTATCATATTAGTTATGCGCAATAATAAGAAGTTCTAAATTCTTTGTCATTTTGTGT
Source organism: Orchesella bifasciata (assembly GCA_034697805.1). Classification (NCBI taxonomy): domain Eukaryota; kingdom Metazoa; phylum Arthropoda; class Collembola; order Entomobryomorpha; family Orchesellidae; genus Orchesella; species Orchesella bifasciata. Next base: position 58,059 of record JAQGAP010000104.1, read on the forward strand.
GCTAGCGTGAAGATGTTGATTTGTCAGGTCATCTGATATGACAAATTCTGTTTTCTGAGAAGCTGCTCACTCTTACATTTATTAACTTAAACCACTTTCCTTCAAAATTACAGTTGGGATTACATGTATTGGGATCAAAACATTGATTAACCTTTTAAAATAAACACGTTTAACCTCATTATAATTTTATGCTTAGTATCTTTTGATATTATTTACAAAATGACCCCGACATGCGTACTTTCATGTTTTATTGAATAATTTTCAATATTAATTTCATCCAAATTATAAGCATTCAAACATGCATTCAGCCATCATTCCTACCTTGAAGCACAGATGCAAGTATAGATAAACCAGAAAGAAATGCGGCTGAAGGCAACAACTTGAACAACTGTTTAGTTGTTTACGCCACGGTTTAAAATATGTCGTCTTCACACAAACAATATTACCTTCATGCAGGCCTTATATAATCGCATCCGAACTCCACCTGCACAGTTAGATTGAATTCCAGACCCCAGGCAGAAGTGACAGAACACAAATTGGAGGAAAAGTTCTCTATATTAAAAAATAATAATCAGCCAATTTAGTACTGTAAAAAAATGACAAAATTATTAAATTCCATCGCTGTATTGGCATCCATTGCTGTTGTATCAGCTCAGACACAGTCCGTGAGTGTAAGTTTTCGTAGACCAGCATTTACTACTTTGTGTTTCCTGTGTGTTATGCTAACTCTGCGTCATTATTGATTAATATTGCATCATACACTATTTTAATTTTCTATTCAATCGTACTTTAGTTTTGTCCATTGTATTTGGCCATACAAAACCGATGTCCAACACCAACTCCTTCAACAACGGTCGCAGCAGGGCCGACAACTACAACTAGACCTTCCGTAGGGGGTTCCAACAACAGTACTAACAACGGTAATGGAACGACGGAATCTAGTGAATCTGAGGTCACTGATTCATGCGGTTTACCAACGATAACTTTCTGTCCTGCAATGGAAGTATTTTTATCGGGTGGGAGACAATGCAGCAATGGGCAAACAGTTCGTAAGTGAACTTGAACAAATTTACAGGGAGAATAATCTTCACGCTAATTAAGCATGAAAGCATGATTCTTTAAATAAAATTATGATGTATGTACTTCAGAGGTAAGCTTGACCACTTTGGGACAACTGTTGTTTAATCCAAACGGAGAAAATGCTCAAGGTACATAAGGCAAAAAAATAATACATGTATATGCTTGCACTAATTTTTAATGTTTCTTATGAACCCAACGCACTTCATTTTCGTTTTCCATATACCAGCCACCGGAGGATCTGGAAATGTGGAAGCACTAGGTAAGCTTTCATTTGATTTTCTAACTATAATTATAATGACATAAAAATTCGTTCATAAATAATCCCAGATTTGTAAAAAAAAACGTATGTAATCTTACAACAGGGAATACATTGAGCTCCGTTTCTAAAACCATTCAAGAAAGTTTACGCCCAGGTATGTATTTCCGTCAATGACAGAAAACTTACTTTTAGTAGCCTTGTAAATTTTATAACTCTTACTGTTGTTTAAATATATGCTTTTAGCAACAGTGGGCGTGACCTTCATTCCAGTTGGACAACTTATCGGATAATATTATTTTACCCACACGTTCGAATAAAATACATGTTGTAATGTAGCTTTGTAAATATATTCTTTACAACTGCCAACGAGTAATTACATTTTTTTTTGTATTTTTCAATAAATCCTGTTTGTAAACTGTCACTGAGTTTAATTACTGCTTGTTGGCAAAATACTACTACTGGTAAACGTTAAATTCTCACAATGCCCCATTAATTTATCAGTGTTTATTTTTTGCCTGGTACAGACTTTTAACCTAATGTATTTTATGGGCTATTTTTATTTCCATGTTCGGAATCTAATGTATTCAATTCTCTAGTGAAATTCTTTGTCTATTGTAGGCAATTCTTTTTGTCTCTTTATTCCTTTGTCAATTGACAAATGCACTAATTTTCCGATTTCAAATTAAGCCAATGAATTAATTATAAGTATTCAATGCATAATTATTACAAGGAATCTGATTAAAGAATCAAATGAGTGGTTGAAAGATCTACAAAGTTAACTTTGAAGTATGGTTGTCTGATTATGAAATATATTGTGTGAGACACTTAACAAATAAAAATTATTATAAATAACTGGAAACCGTCCTTGAAAATATGTATCTAAACTGAATTTAGTTTCAATCATCTTCAATACAGTTCAATCAATGCTGTTGGCAGATATACGCAACAAAGAACTACCTCAATTTCAATTATTCATTGACTACTGATCAGTGGCTCAGAAAATACAGTATTTTAGAAGATCGCACCATGTATAGGTAGTCATGTCATACCAAGTAACACAGACATCGTCAACACTTTTACAGGATTGATTGTGGTTGATGGTATAGGGATGAAAATAATCAACATGAAAATTCATAATTCACATCATCACAAGTGTGTGTGTGTTTAGTTGCACATTATTTTACGCAAAATGACCACAGAAAGTAATGATCTCGTTCTGCTATGTGGCTTCTGTTTATGCAATACAGCAATACAAAGCCAAAAGGGTATTGATGCACTCTTCATCATCAGTACTACTACTGCTGACCTTAAAATTCAGTAATGCGAGACATCAATATTTTTATAAAGAAATTCCAACTATTGTATAATCTGTCATCTTAATACTACTGGGATCACAAAACTAAACAAAATAGTATTTAGACATTTGTAGCTAAACAAACATGGACGGATGTGCAAAACCCATTCATATCCCATTCCCAGGCTTAAGACTTTTTATGTGATCAATGGAGGGTGACTAACCTCCATTTTTAATTGCGATTCATGGTAATTTTTACCAATCACAAAAGCTTGCAACGATCCACAGACTCAATAACAAGGGCACATGGTACATCTTCTTACAATTTGGTATATACTCATGTTGGTATTTACATGTGGCCAGTGACCTGCCCTCAGCACCTCCTCTGGTTCTTATTTGTGACTTCTTGACCTTAATGGTTTTGATGATAGGCATAGGGTGCTGCCTAGGCCTATATGAACAAACAAAGGAAAAACTATGACAGTTGGAATATAGGACAATTTCTTTGTTGGGTGCTCGAGTTATCTGTATACTATCCAATAATTGGTTGATCGATTGTAACGCATCTGATTGTAATTGCGATGGTTGTCCCAAGTCCTTATTACATCCCATACCACAGTCCCAGTTGAAGCTTTGTCAAATGTGTGGTGCAAAGGAGGTGCCTGATACTCACCACACGCACCTTTGCTAAATGCCGGATGTTACAGTGTGACTATCGCATTGTTTGATCTTTATGTTTTATGAATTTGTTGTTGTTACTACTGTTGGTGTAGATCAAGATCGAATATATCGTGTCAGTGGTACACTAATTGTGATGAAAACAACAAAAATTTTATGAACATGATGTGACTGTTACCAAAAAGACAGCACAGCAAAATTTACATAATATTATGCTTGAACTAACTGAAATCGATGATTATAGTATTAATCATTTTATGAGCTCAGCATACCTATTCACATATGCTAAGTTTTCGTACACACTTTTCACAGGTTTCATGAAGGTTTCATGTATGTAAGCGATGCTTAAGACGAGTGTCAACCCAATATCTGATTATGAAGGATTCGTATATAAGGAGACTGGGGTAGGATGGAATAATCATTAATTCACACTTAATCAATCAGTTAACATTCTCACTCCTCCACATCTCCTCAAACTCGTCAACATGAAGGCTGTTGTAAGTTAACACAAGAAATAATTGTTTTTAGGAATGCACTTTACTCATTTCGGTTGCACCGACAAGGTTTAATTTAATTTTTGTAATTTTTAGGCTGTTTTTGCTCTTTTCGCCCTCTTTGCTGCCGCATCTGCCATACCAATTGGGCTCGGATATGGCATCGGAATCGGTGGACTCGGGTTGGGAGGTCTTAGTTACACCCAACGTTCCCTCCAAGGAGGTTTCCCAATCGGAATCGGCCATGGAATTGGATTAGGTGGAATCGGGTTAGGTGGGATCGGATTAGGTGGAATCGGATTAGGTGGAGGAATTATCGGTTAGGAACTATCGGATTGATGTCTTATACCCCACCCTACCAAGTCCTCAACATTCAGATATATATTCGACTAGCTAATTAGACCAGTTCAAAATTCAAAATTTAAACAAACCAAACATCAGAAATGATTTGCCAAAAATAATGCAAAACAAAAGTTCCAAAATCATCAAAAGTTTGAAATCGAAAAGTAAATAAGACCACGTTTACGTTATCAAATAGTTTTGTTATCTCTAATCAATCAAGATTCATTCAATCCAGTTTTTCCTTGGCATCTCATAAAAGCATTTTTTAAGCATAATTTTATACTTCAAGCACGCACACCATTTACAACCATCAATTCATCAATATTCCAAACCCGGTAATCACTAAAGATGCGAACATAAGCTTAATATAAAAAATGTCACAGTCTTCGGAAATCATATAAAGACAATCATAATATACGGAACGCACTTTTGGTTAATTTAGTCGCTCACTATTAGTGATCATAAAACTTTTCACCACGCTAAGCTATACAGAACATTAAAAAAAGTCTTCATGCAATGAATAATATAAGTAACGCAACTATTGCAACCTTTGCTCTACCTATACAACAATGGAGACCAAAATGATTTGTTGTGGGCTTATTTACAATTTTTGAATTATATAATCCACTTTTGCGTAACCCTTGAAAAATTAGAGTAATATTGCACTGTGTTGATTGCAATCATTTTATAATAATTACTGTTCCTACACAGAAGCTGAAGCATAAGCTGTGTTTACGCCATTAAATGTACTTCAAAAAATTTGAGATCCAACGGTCCTTCTAATTGGTCGTTTCCGTAGTCATTATGAGCCAATCTTGCAAAATATGAGTCCATAGCATAGCACACTCAAGTCAGTAGAATTAGCTGATCATTTACTTAAAAAATTATTAAGTTTTGCATTTTCAGAGACCTAAAAATGGTTGACCGGTTACGAAGAAAATTGAAGCGCAAGCAAAAAATGACATATATATTGTATGTAAAAACTGCTGTACAACTTTAACTGTAACAGTGTTGCACCCTCCACACTAGATTTCCATTTTATAAAATTATGCTTTTTTCATGTTTGTCACTGACAATCTCAAATTCTCAAGTCCAAATAAGTGCTGCCTTTTAGATAATGCTGCTGCCAAAATGAAATGCTGACTGGCTGGCTGTCGAATGCGTAACAATACTATGAAAGCTTAAGTTGAATTATAAAGTGTGACCATGTTAAGACCAACAGAAATGCAATACGCACTTAATGTTGTTTGTTTTATAATACTGCCTGCACCTATATATCTCTGTGTTTGCCAGCCCGTAATTAAAAGTCATTGAGGAATTGGGGATAATTTAATGGTCTGGTTGATCTGCTGACTGCACGTGTCAAAATCTAATTTTTCTCGATTTTACATGAAAAATTATGATGCATATGCATGATATATGTGTGTGTCATGTCATTTTTTATATGATAGTGGTAAAAAAATTGCAATGTAATATTTAAACTTGGTGACTACTATATTCTTCCTACACATTTAATACCTGCTTTTAGTTTGAAAGTAAGTATAAAAGGGTCGAAGGTTGACTAAATGATATCACATTCAACAATAGCTTCACTTAGGGTGGTCAGTAACAAGAGATCATTGCAGTGCATAAGTTTATCGAAATCTCGTTCTTCAGAAACAGATTTTTCCTCCTCCGATTTTCACCATGCTCAGAAATCTGGTAAGATGCAGTGTTTTGCTGTGGTTATTCAATTGACCCCAATGATTTTTCCAACGATTTGTCTTCACTAATAGTTTCCATTTCATGTTTCAGATTTTCATAGCCCTTTTTGCCATCTTCGTCGTCTCAGCTTCTTCAGAGAAGAAAGGGGATGAGAAGGACACTAAGGATCTGGAACCATCAGCATCACATGGATGGGGCTGGGGATGGCCGGTTCAAGTGCACCACGGTTGGGTAAGTGTGATTCATTTTTCAACAATCAAGGACCCCGGCTGCAATGGGAATTAACAAATTTAAAACTGATTATCCGTATCATTTTGTTCCAGGGCGGACACAGCTATACCCATCGTGTTAACCACTACGGTTGGGGTGGATGGGGACATCAACACCATCATCAGCACCACCAACATGGATGGGGTTGGCCAGTGCATGGATGGGGATGGGGACATTAGAGGTCAACCTAACGAATCTTGATTTTACTGTCTTTCGGCAAATGAATGCTGCTATCCCGTTTTGTTTCTTTCATTACAAACTTTCATCTTTGAAAGATGAACAATCTTGTGTTTTTATCAATTTTAGTTTTAATCCCCTGCAGGTCAGGGTCCAAATAAGGTGTACAAATTATCAGATTGTTTTACTTTGAGTAAAACTCAGTGGTCTAGCTAGTCTTAATCAAATTACCGACAAAGTATAAAATTATACAATAAAATTCAGTATTTTGCAACACATATAATCAGTCATTACTCCAGTTTAATATCCGGGGCGGTTTGATACATTAATCCTAATCAATCAAAAATTGAGTTTTGGGATAACTCAATCAACTAATTAGTTGATTTTAATGCGTTCAAAGTATCATACATCAGCTCGATTAAAAGAATCGTACTACATCAACCATTTGGGAAACAAAGACATCGAGATGCGTGGAGGAGTAGGAGGTAGGAGTAGGAGTACTAAAAAAGTAGGGTGAGGTTGTGTACGCAAAGATTATGAAATGAAGTTAGCATAATAATACTTCATCTTCGTCATACATAACTTTAATTCATAACAAGTAACGCTGACTGATCCGCGTTCCCAAATCCGACTAAAAGTACCCCTCCTCGATATATTTGTCTTTGTCAACCATCTCCTCCTCATGCTTCATAGATGCGAGAAACAAATATCTACAAAGGTCCAAAAACATCTCGCATTTCTCCTCCCAACAAGTAGCCGCCAGCTTAGCAAGCAAAACAAATGGCTTTTATCCACTAAAACTCTGTTCAAGGGGCTGAGCTGCGGCGCTGTCGCACAATTCCAATGCACAAGACAAGAAATAGAAAATACAGAAGAGCTGCTTTCCCGTTCATCCAAGTAAAGAACACATACACAGTCAACTTGTACATAAGAAGAATGTCCGTAGTCGATATATCCTTATGCTTTAGGCATACGATACGAATATCGTGTACTCAAAAGTCCAGTGTATTTTCTATTTTATGTACATTCATGCGAGCGACAGAAACGCCGCTTCAAATTTGATTGGACATTGCATTCTCCTTCACTATTCCCTATCAACTTTACTTTTTCGTGTAAATTGTAAATGTGTTTCTTATCCTTTGAGCAGTTTTTCGTACAGAGCAACTCTAGCATTTTTGTAGATGTTGAAAAATCAACTCGATCTCGAGAGTGAGTTTCATTTTCTTCGTGATTTCCACTGACAAAGCTACTGAGGACGGAAGAGTAAAGAATTGAAAAGGTAAAGTTGAGTTGGGTTTGACTTTGACTTGTCATATCTTGTGTCAATAATTTGCGTAGAATCAGTACCCCTCGTGTAATTAGTAATTAGTAGTTACGAGCAGATAAGTGATTGAGGGTGAAAGGTTTGAGTTTGGAGTGGAAGATCTACAAATTGTTGTTTACTATTGATAAGTACGGTGAAGGAGATTGTCAACGCATTTGTCGGTTAAATTAATTAAGGAATCGGGATTAATGCTACCCCCTGAACCACACTACCCCCAATATTTTGGTCATGTTTATGGTTATTGTTGTTTATTCGCACGATTCAGGGTTCGTATATGTTCGGTAGCATCAATCTCGATTCCTTAATTAAAACCATTCGTCGGTAAATAACTTTTCCAGTTTTGACATAATTTTGAAATGACAAATGATGATAAATACTAATGACACTTCTGCATCCCTTGTCAGTATGTATACAGTCAAGTAGCACGAGATGTATTTAACTGGCCACAAAAAATGAGCATTGATTAATGATTATGGTATTGATCTATTTAGGGTTATCTTCCCGATTTCTGAAATGGCAGACGACGCGGCAAGACGGTCAGCTGCTTTGGCTAGTGCAAAAGTACCGGAAAGTGTCAAGAATGAAATAATTAACATTGCACAAGAAGAGTTTCCCAAGGTAAGTTTATTTTTTGTCTTTGTTATAAGTTTTTACTGTTGGTTGACATAAGATGTACCATACATTATCTATCTGTCTGTCTGTGTCTGTACTGATTAATAATGTAATGTCTTGTTCTTGTAGAAAATAGCAGTCTTGCAGCTAGGTGGAAAGTACCAAAACAAGTATAAAAAAGAATTGAGACCTGAAACCTATGGGTTCAAGAATAATAATGATCTGCTGAAGACAATTAAACAAGTGGTTTTGCACCATGATGAGATGCTTGCCTTATGGTTTTTGACCTACAATCCAACTGCCGTTGTTGAGGAGGAGGAAGAAGAACCGGAAATGGATGCTCCTATGGAAATCGAGGGGGGCAATGGAGCAGTTGTTGAAGTTGAGGTAACATTTTAGGAAGCAAATCAAAAGTTTGCTTCATGTTGTGATGGTTGTAATTCATTTGATGTTGACCTTATTGCAGGAAGTAAATGAAAACAACCACACTAATAATGTGCTTAATGAAGAACCAAATGCTACTGTTGCTGCTGCTGCTAACATCGTTGTGTTGGAAGACACTGAGGATGTTGAGATGAAAGCTCCTGACGCTCCAGCTCCTAAAGACAGGTCCAGACTGCCTAATCTGCCTCCTCCATCACCGAGCGTTTCAAGTGTTGCCTCCAGCAATGTATGTTTAAATACCTTTGGAATGTAGTAGGGATTCACACTATACCAGTACTAAATGATAACTAATATATTGATTGTTTTCAAAATTTGTAGGCTTCAGGAACTACGAGATCAAGAAGACTTCCGCCACCACCTCCTTCGATGGATTGGTCATATGGGTCCAAAAGTATTTTGGGCAAAAGACAGGGCAGCATATTAGGTCCTGACGCGAAAAGACTCCAGTTGGATGAAGATATGGATTCTGTTTGCTCCGTCGATGAATCTGTTCCTCAGCAAGATAGGGTGAGTTTTGCTTTCCATTCACATGATAATGGTAACGAATCTACGATTGTCTTGATTGTGATACATATTTTAATTTGGAATTGAATTTATAGAGAAAGTTGGAGACGGACCGAAGAAGAGTCAAGTATATCCCAAGTTTTCGGGATCAAGATATGTTGACTTATGACTCTCTTATTTTGGGGAAGAAGATGGGAGTGGTTGAACCGGCCACTTACGTTGACACCACTTTCTGCCAACGGGAAGTACTTGAGCGGCTAATGGAAGTGAAGGTAAATAGTCAAAATTGTGTATTTGGTTTGTAGCAGACAAAAAATGAACCCCTTGGTATTGTATATTAACTTATTTTGTTTGATACAGTATGAAATTCGCAAAGTTGGAGGACCTGCTTACCAAGAATTACAGCAGCGATTGAATGATTTTGCAAACCCTCCCGTCATTTTCCAATTCAACTCTGCCTATTTATATGCAAATATAGACGCTCTAACGGGATTCTCATTAACAAACCCTTGTGCACGGAATGGTGAAAGTATTGTCGGTGAGAATGAATTGCTGTATGCAGTCGACATACACGGAGGACCTGGAGGTTTTGTCGAGTATGTGAATTTTACTTTTTCAATTTAACATTAAATTAAATATCAAGCTTCCAGCTTCCAAACAAATAATGAAACATTTATTTTTATAGGTACATGCTTACGAAGAAACAGTGGGAAGCAAAGGTTTACGGTTACACTTTCAAAGAAGAACCGTATAACTATCAACTCACGTCTACCGGACATTTTCCAAAGGAATCTTTTGAGCAGTGGTTCGGTACGGTTTAAAATGATCTTTGTTTCTCCAAAATGAATACTGCTTGTCTCTCGCATGCTGCTTCATTGACGTTTGTTTTACTTTTAGGAATGGATGGAAAAAGAGGAGACGGAAGTATTTATAAGCCGGCATTCGTTGACCAATTCGCCCGATTTGTGAGACGTAATACTGGTGGTACGTTTGGTGGTGTGCACGTCGTCGTTGCTGATGGTGTAAGTTGGATTAATTCAAACAATATGTAATAGATATAAATTAATACATGCCGTTTAAAATTAATCCGCATATGGTTCATCAATAATTAGAGTGAAATGACTCCTGGATTGGATGAAGACAGGAAAGAGCTACGATGCAAACCCTTAATTCTTGCAGAAGCGTATATCGCAATGAGGGTGTTGCGTGAAGGTCAGTGTTTTAACAGATTTTTCTAAACACATTGGGATTACAAAATGTCAATGTTAAAATATTGTATTTATAGGTGGAACATTTGTCCTTCGGTTGTACGATATTTTTACGCCGTACACAGCTGGATTGATCTTCTTGATGTACAAAGCTTTTGAAACCTGTACTGTTATCCGTCCGGAAACTTGTCATCAAGGAAGTGCCGAAAGATTTCTCGTTTGCAAGAACTTTCGTGGTGGGAAAATCTGCACTGAAATTACTAATTACTTGCGAACTTGTCATGACATGGATCACGGGTGTCATGTAAATCACAAGTTTCCGACTGATCAGCAAGCTGAAATTGTTGAGCTGGTTCCTGTGGAACAAATCCGATCATCCGATAGATTTTATGACTACATCTACGAGTCGAATTGCATGTATGGTCCTTTTCTTTTCGTAGTCTTGATTGTTCTTTATGGCGTTTTATCGAATTTGATTTTGAATTTAATTCTAGAATCGGGCGGATTCAACTGGAGGAAACGCACACCTTATGCCGTGCACTTCAATTCAGACACGATGGCAGAATCGTAGCTCAACGTAAAAATGATATGCGAATGAAATGTGCTGATGTTTGGAACTGCCCTCGAAGACTACGTCAAGAAGCCCGGTATGCTAGCTTGGCACCTGAGTTGTTTTTGACAAAATTACTTCGACCGTATCCTGAGAGTAAGTCAATAACCCAGAATCATGAAAAACCAATCTCAATGTGGTTGGTGGTGTGTTATAACTCGAACCATTTTGTAATTTCTAGATGTTCTAAATCGAACGGAAAGAGAAGGAGAGGTATTGCTGACGTACCCTGTTATGGATAGAGAGTTTTCTAACCCTCAAGAATGGCATTTTGTATCCGTGGGACGTGATAGAGGCTTCTATATGGGTAATTAGATTTATGTAGATATTTGCAATAGATCTTACTCTCACATTACCTAACAAACTCGTTTGTCATTAATTTGTAGGCCGTGGTGGAGACAAGGTATACCGATTCGCAGGGGGGAAATGGAAGGTGGTTCAGGATGAAATGGACATTGCAGACCAGACACTGGTATATGGTGATATAGTTGACGAAATCACTCAGTATGAAGGGAAACAGATAACACAAACAGCATTCCATATAATTGATGGCATGGTACTGGGTGGAAAAGATATCAGGAACTTATCGTACAAGGAGAGGTAAGTATTAGTATTGTTTTTTTAAGGTGACTTAAGGATGTGTCCAGTGTCGCAGATGACATATGTGATGACATATATGATGATAACAGATGAATTTATATATTTTTTAAATTGAAGGACGGAAATGTGCTCCAAGTTTGCAAAGTCAATGTGCAAACCCAGTTTGACTAATTTGATTCTGGTTCGTGCGAAAAAGCCTCAAGAAGCGACACGATTAGAACCTTCCTTGATTGCGTAAAACAAAACCTCTTTTTACTTGAATTCAAAATTGTTATTTATATTTTCTCTTTTAGCACATGATATCTAATTGCATTTTCTGAATTGTTTGTTTAGTGTGCATAAGGAACAAGTTAAAGGGCGAGGAGACAGAAAGAAACGCCCTCTTGCCCCTGTAGATATTTCCGACACTAAATCTCCGGCTTATGCTCATACCGGCTATTTGTTTATGAGAACGACGAAATCAAACGATGTTAATGCCGATTTCATGTATGTAAAGTATTGATTATTGATTGACGTTTAGTTGCACAAACAATAATTTACGAATTTACCGAACCAAAGGTTAAATCTTACGTTGTTTTACTACTTCTCTATAGCACTACCATGCAAAATCGATTATATTGGAAACTTGATGAAGGCATGGACAGAAATCCTAGTGCTCCTGCAGCTACTCGACCTTCGGATCCTAAGATTGCTTCAAATACATCTGTTGATTCACCATCCCTTGTTCAACACATAAAGTCAGTGTCGCCTCAGCCAAACGCTGCAAAATGATCTGAGTTTTCGGCGTCTTCGAAGATGTTACAAACAGGCTTGCAAAATATGTTAAAAGTTAGAGTAGCACGGGTTCCCGTCCACGCCGGCCAACCCCGTCCGCGGAAGGGTCAGTCGCCAGAGCAAAAATCCCGCCCGCGAAAATAAATC
>JAQGAP010000105.1:0-70522 GCA_034697805.1 Orchesella bifasciata
CAAAGATACATATAAATACAAAGGTAGCACGGCTTATGGAAATATGACAGAAAGTGCCCTTATTTGGGACTAAACACCAATCCACATCCAAAATGAAAGTGGTAAAGCTCTTTTCCACGCATTGAAAAGTTTATTTTAAAATGGTTGACACCCAATCCAACTGCCAACTTATCTACATACATATTTAATACTACGGCTGAATAACTTGTTTAAAAAGGAAGCGAGAGTGGTTATAAAGTTAGTACTTTGTCATATATGTATATGGATAAATGCTGTGGAATCATTCTCAACTTTTTCCATCACGTTGCTGGAGGCTGGTGAAAACACAATAATATGAAATTCATACACACTCAAAAAAGGTTGGAAACACAAGGTAAAATCGGGATCTCACTAACAAAAGCAATGACCATGCATATGAAATCCGGTTATGAATTTGGAAGCTTTTCTGGATTATCATCAGAGAGAGTTTTTGGCATACAACCATGCCCGCAACAACAGGAGGGGACATGGGGGACATCGTCCCCTCCGAGAAATATCATGTCCCGTTTGTCCCCTCCAACAAATACTGACAAGTGAATTTTTTCATTTTCGGGTGTTAAAATCTGAAATTTAGTCATTTTTTCAGTCCAATTTTGCTAACTTTTCTTATCCAACTACAATTTTCGTGGCACGTTTTTTCGTCCAAAATTTTCTTTAGTTGAAATTCCGTAATGATTTTTTGCCAAGAAATGCAAATGTTAGGCTAATAATGGCGTTTTATTAAAAAATTGGCTTAAAATTGCTTCGGGGCATAGTGGTAAACTAGTAGTAAAATTGTACAAAATTACCCGTCCCCTCCTACCCAAAAACCGTGGTTGCGGCTATGCATATAACATAACATAACCCGTTGGAGGCAGTGCAGCTTAACTTATTTATATATTTTAGTTGGTTGTGCGCATTGCGCGATGCGAAAAAATGAGCTCAGATTTTGATGATGATATACTATAATCGATGTAATAAAACAGTGATTTAGTCATTCTATTTTGACAAAATTCGCTTACCGACTCAACACATGCGATTGCCCTCCTTGCTCACTCAATATTAATCGGATGGCTTTCCTTTATCTCTTTCACTTTCCTCTTTTCTTTTCTCTGAAGTTCTACAACGTACTTGCAATAAACCTGTTTAAGTAGAGTCGGATACGTAGCTGAATGGTGATTAACTGGGATTCGGATTGGAGTTGGAATTACTAGAATTACTAATGTGAAAATTTAATTCAGCGTGTCAAATACCAATAAATGCAGACGACTTTCTTTTGGAGCATTATGATGCACCAATGTTTTGATTAATTCATCGTGATTAGTTTATCCGATCGAGTTGAAATTCTTTCTTTTCTTTGAACTATGGAATGATTGTACAAAAATTTGAAGATGAATGGTTCAGGAGTTATTGGACGGACATCCGTCCATCCATCCACCTGACTATAATATGAGCATTCTCATATAAAATACAACCATTTCGTGTTTAATTTTAACTGAAGGAAGCAAGTACCGCCAACATCATCATGAATAACAGCTAAAAACTGGATAAAGATAGTAATACATGTTACTCAGCGTCATGCCATCATCAACAACATTTTATATAGGAAAAGGGAAAGAACGCAGTGAGCACAACAGCTGCCCAGGTTTTGATGAGCTCAGTTTCATCACGGGGGACATCACTTACTTACTTAGAGAACAATAACTGCTCAGTCTTTCCCTTCACTTGTGTGTTCCACAGAAAATGTATGTAATTGAAGTGTATCTATGGCCTATGGCCAACATTAATATAATTGCATATATGTACATCTCTGTAAGTTAAGTTGTGCTCTCATTTCCTCTCACAACCATACAGAAAGCATCAAATTTTGTTATGAAACAGCGCAAGAAAATAGGTAGTCCATGCAAATGAAAAAGAAAATCAGGGAAACGCTAGCAGAAACTGGATCGAGTGTGTGATAAGCGTGATCAAACTTGGCTAATCCAATTAAAATATTCACCTCAGTTCCGACATTACCTTGCCTTAACGCATCATTTTAGTCCACCAACTTATTGGAGACTTCAGCTCACTCCGTGAGTTTAGTTCAATACTCCGCATTATTCAGTTGAAGTACACAGTAAATACTTGATGCAATATATAACCTCGTCTTCATCTGGTTTGGAGCGAAGCTCCATTTTAAGGAAACAACACTTAATGCACGTATGCATGAGGTGCGCACGTAGTATGTAGAAATTTCGTGTTTTTACATGAATGTTTGATCAGTTCGTTGGTTGTTTTGTATTGTTTTTTATTATATGGCCAAAAGTTTGGGAATAATGCTCAACTGGTACAAACCAAATCCAGATCGGAGCATCATATTACATCCATATGAGTCTTGCAGTACAATGTGGAAAAGAAACTAAACCCATTACATTTGATGTTCTTCGTATTTGTGCTCTCCTTCTCCCAAATCAGTCTTTGCATTCGTGGTACTCATTCTCATTCCTTGTTGTTCATCAGCGTGTTTCGGAATCCACATAGAAATTACAAGTACACATGTTTCTCTCACGAAATTAGCTATGGAGCTGTGGGAGCTGGAGAGCAAGGTTTTTCATCGATATCTCCGAAAGCTCGGCTTATTGCCTTCTATGTATTCAGCACATAACGTCTGCTCAAGATATTGTTCTTTGTAGATTTGGTGTGTTGGGTGACTTAAATCTCAAAATTATAAATTACTGCGTACATTCCCCAAAACTTGATCCATGTCAAGGTTACCAAACAAAAAGTAATTCCACTCATGTGTTGCAACACCTTAAAAATTGATGTGTTTTTGATATTCCTCTAAATATTTATGATAAATACGTAAAACCTTAAAAACTCCCCCACTGCACTGCCGGTAATCTGGTTAATCTCGACTGTTGGAGAGCATGTAAGCTCCGTATAGCATGAAAAAGGGATCATCCATTCATATCATTTTTGGAATCCAAGACTGAGCTCTGAAATATGGTCGCTAATATTCTTTTGTGTAAACGTATGCCAAAAAATGTTGGATCTTCCAGTTTCTATAGATATGTAAGTGTTATTTTTGATATCTTATAGATGCACGACATGGAAATAATATATATACTATAGTACCATCATTGTATTTATCTCGTCCAAACATCGCAAGCCCAGCAGGAGTCTGGTTTGGCAATAGTGCAGTGGTTCTTACAAGTCTGCAACAACGGTATGTTACGTTATGTACGAGGATGCGACTCCACTATCAACCTTGCATTATGTGTGTATCGAGGAAACGGCAATCAAACTGGAGACTATATAGGTCATAAAACGTTTTTTCCTTTTTGCTTCCTTTGGCCAGCAAACTAAAGACCTTCTTGGTAGACGACGTAAGCAAAATATAGAATCCTGAATCTTGCCCAAAAATCTTGTGTCATCTATAAACTCTAAAAGCTGGCTGACCTGCCCACTTACAGTTAGGCACGTATGTGCTTACGTGCACGGACTAGGAGCAGAGCAGAGCTATTTATTAGAAACGATTACATCGTGTTTGCACTGTCTGCCTTGTCTAGTTCTAGGTGGTTTACTGAATTCCTGTCAGTGAAGGTCCCGCAAGGCACCCAAACTTTTTCATGTCATATAAAACAACTCGTGGAATCTTAACTTGTTAATGAAATTTTTTATTCCTGAAATCGTGGCATTTCATTGCCTCCCAACAAGGCTACTTGTGAAGTTCGACGTAAAAGCTAAGGCTTGATGGTTGACAATGCTGCTGCTGCTGAAGTGGTGAGAGCTTTTTGTCTGGCTTCGTGGACTTGGCTCTAATTCGTAGTCAATTATTTGTTTTCAATTTTGTTACCAATTTCTTTTATAAAGACAATGCTTTCAGTTGATACTCTTTTATTTGCTTTGGTTTCTGGAAATGGAAAAATATTATATCAATATCAATACGCACTTAGTTGCCAAGTGGTCCTTGTAACTCCAATTCAAACTTTTCATCCGCCTTGAGGATAGAAATGGAGTGCAAGTGGAGAAAAAAGTGAAAGGGGCTACAAAAACTGATGTGAAACGTGATACATGGGCCTTTTTTTTCATTTTTGCCATTTTTATCTTTTCACTTTTTGCCTCTCAGCAACCTACCCTAAAGAGTCTATATACACAGCTCGGGCTATGATAGTATGAAGGACAGGAGAGATAAATGATTTCGCATTTGTATTCCTCGAGCTCTGGAATTTTACCATGTCTTTCCAGAAAAAGGAAGATATTTGCATCAATCAAGATTCAGGATGAAAGTTATTTCGTAGAGTGCCATGCTCTTTTATACATTAACACAATATGGAGGGTATGCAGGTGATTCTGATTTCATTTCCATCTGCTTCTCTTTTCAAAGAAAAGATAAAAAGTATCTCGTCAATCCCATCGCTCGTTTGCGAAAGCACGCTTTCTCAATTTTTATGTAGCTTTGCACATCTATCAACTTTCCCCGTGTGATGCAGGCCAAACTCCGTAAGTCAACTAGAGGCACCTCGCATTCACTAACATTTTGCTTTGTTTGTGAAATGAAGAGTAAACACAAAGTAAATACACAAACATTTGACCATGGGAAATGCAAAGAAGGAAAATACAAACGAAAACACACAAGCCAAAGAGTTTGATGTAGATGACCTTGATTTGTAAGTAAAACATTGATCCAGCAAGCATTATTATGCTGAAACCTCCAAGAGACAGACAAAGACACAGTATTTGAGTGAAAGCATGAAAGGAAAGCAAGGTAAATAATGTGCCAAGCAGCAATGCCAACTTGTCAATGCAAACTCAACAGCGTCCGACCAACTTCATCCGTTTCCATTCCATCTAAAAAAACTCCCCTTCAAAAGCTGTGAATTGAAAGTGGTTTGCCTAGAACGGAAAAATGCAATGCAAGTTACAAAATTGAATTCGATTTTGTTATTGCAAAAAATGTGGCTTTCAGCTTTCCGGTAAAAGCCATCATCCTTAAAGCTGTTGATCATCATCCAAGTGAACCTAATAAACTTTTGACGAGCAGCAGCTACAAATTTAGTTGCATGTGTACGGAGATATGGCATGAAGCTCAAGGTGTATACATAGCTTGCTAGATTGGTCACACCTGTAAATCTTTCGGAGGCACAATGACATACATGCATATGTACATATGGTGGGAAAGTCAGGTGCAGTCTGTCATAAACCACGACACACGTATTATTCCACCCGTTGCTTTTTCCCGACTTGTCACGTTCCCATCGTCTTCCCTGTGAATGCTGTAAGCACACTATTATTTTGTGTTTGGTTTTTGGCTAACAAAGATCGGAAAAGGAGAGAAAAGTGTTTGAGCTCCAGGAGCTACGTACACGAGCACAATAAAAAGTCTCAAACTTATATACAAGGGACGCGTATTAACTGAGCCGAGCAACGGCAAGTCACTCCTCAAACTAAACCAAGTCAAGCAAACAAGTGAGTTGTGAATACAAGAGGCGAAAAACTTAAGAAATAAGAAAAAGGGACCTTGGGGACTTGGTAAAAGCTTTTATTAAATGAAGGAGTCACTCTATAAAAAGAGAAAGAAACATAATTGGGGAAAAACGGATGAACAAGCTGGCTCATGTGTACTATCTCTCAGTTGCTACATACCAATGGGATGCAATATAAAACTGAGGACAAAACAGGAGCCGATACCTCCATTGTGAACAATCAGAAAGCCAGATTTGATGGTTGACAGTTGAGGATGAGACGAGGACAAAGAGGAATGCCTAAAAAGGAGCGGTGAATGATGATGGAGAGAGAGGTGGAAATAGGACACATTCGGAGATAAAATTGCGAGACACGTTGCCATCCCATTTTGTAGTCATGGAATGAGCCTAACTATTCGAAACTTTGTAGCCAATGCCAATGAGTATCATCATGAGCTAACGGGAGCAGATTCAAAGATATCATCTTCTTGTTTCCTTTACGTGACGCACACAGAGCAAGCAAGGACATAAAACTCGTCTATCTTTCTCCATGATTATAATTATCATCCATCCTCCCTGTTCCCTCAAGGCGGCTTTCATTCCTCAGATGATAGTTTCCGTCTTATTAAATGGTGTGAAGTTGAGCACCCCTATCAACAATTTTGCAAGAAGTAGTCATCTCATCATCAGGTTTCTGAATACACGTGTGGGAAAAGAACCATATGAACCCTTTGTCCTTTTGAGAAACAAATGATCACTCAAACAATTCGGGCCATCCATCTCCCTACTGGGAATGTAGACATAGCCTCATATTGCCCACGTACGATCGCTTTCTCTTTTATCATATCATCAAGAACCTCAAGATGTTCCTTTGTTGTTTGTTGCCAATTTCTTCATCATTTGCCTCCGCTCCCATCATTTATGTATCAAACTGCAAATCTATTATGTAAACCTTTGGGTTGTTTGCGTTCTAACCGGAAATTTGTGGTAGAAACTAGCTTGACTTTGTTCCCATTCTACGTTCAAGAAAACTCTTTTTTTTTCAATTGTAAAAAAGGCAAACGGTCGTTAATATGACGTATTACTTATACTGCTACTATCTCTCTCTCTCTCTCTCTCTCTCTCTCTCTCTCTCTAGCATTTAGCTCTCATTCATCGTGTGTATAAATAGCAACAAAATGGTCACAATTGTCACAAGAAGACGCTTTATTTTGCTTGTGTCTTCCTCATGATCGTCAAACTAGCCATCATCATCGCTATGACAGGAGTAATTACATGCATGTGGCTCGCTCTGTACATGTCAATTATGGCTCCCATTGTGTCCTCGTCGAAGAGAAAGTACCACGTCTTTCTCGTCATGTTACTAATACACATAATAACATAACGCAATGGTAATGATTGACAAGACAGAGTGCTTGGAAGGAAGCTTGCGGGGCTGGGGAAAGCTGGAAGTGTTACGTTACGTACATGAGTGTATATTTGTCCCTAAGCACATCATGCACTAACTGAAGCATCCTCATTAAGAATTCACATGGATTTTTTGTGGGCTCAGCACAAATTTCATTTCCTGTTTCGTCGGTCAACTACATTATTATTATCAGCATCATCATGCTAATGAACCTACCATCTTTATAGCGATTCTTTATGACACTGTGACAAGCACAAGTATACAAGCGCAAATACCTACCTACATTTTCCCTTACTAATTGCAATTTTTGTGTTTTCTATTATTTTCAAGTTAGAGATTGCTACACACGCCATTAACAATTATGTGGGATTGAAAATAGAAGAAAACAGCGTCAGTTTTCCCATTTACGTCAAAAACTTTCTTGTTTGCTACATTTCACTCTGTTTGACAGTACAACGCCAATGACATGATGTGTCTAACTGTCACTCTGTGTCTTGGGCCCAAAGGCTGAGGAGAAGAAACACTTCTTGTAAGCTGGCTGAGCAGTCTAAAATAGCAACTCATAATGGGCTATTCATTGTAGGAAATCCAGGAACTGAAAATGAATGCTAAAAACTGAGAAATTTCTCGGTGAAAGTTTTGCGAATGCTGCAACAATTTTATGTCTGCAAAAATGACTACCTGGTACTTTATTAGGTTGCGTAAGAGAATAAGAAAACATTTCTTGTTAAACTAAGTTCATAATCAAGGAGTTTTGGCCAGAATATGCTTGTGATATGATGTGTGTATGATGTATATAGACATTATTTTCTTTTCAGATTACAATCCCAAGACTGCTCCTGGAATCCAAATCAGTTTCCCAATTCTACATCCTGTTTTGATGGGTTACAAGTGCGATTACGAAGAACAGATATCACCAAACTTTGTTATGAATTACCGATAAACCTGAGACTATTACGCATGGTATGGCAAACCTATATTTCTAAGTCGAAGGTGATTTCTGTGAAGCGTAAGAATAGATGTGATTGTGTAAGATCTTTCTTACCTGTATCATTTTTTATTTAGAGGATCAGCATCAAGAAGATAAGAGTGATGTCCACAAGCAGTCGGAGTTTCCTTTTGGAGAAAAGTTTCCTAGGTTGGAGTTGGGCTGTTTTATGTGTGCTGCTACTGCTGCCAAAGCTGCCCATCTCCTCTTGGCTGACAAGTTTATGAAGAATTGACGGAGTAAGTCTGTTTGTCATACCTACGTCGCATATAACTAATCTTAAGTACCAATGTACACACACGAACATATACGAGTTTGTATCACACAATGATTATTATCCGTATCATTCACTTTGTGTTCAAATTTTCTCGGCAAGGAGAGTCGCTGAATACTATTTCATCGCAGCTACACCGGTTCAATTCAATGAGATGAGGATGTTGCTATCTGAACAAGTCTCTTGTCACTCCAGGCTCAGTCTAGATTGTGTTGTACGAATGTAAGAAGGATTTCGTTCTTCCAAGGAAGCGAGAGTTGCGTCGGCAACGTTTTGAAGAGTATGACACTTGCTATATAATCGAGGGTATTGGGTATTCCGATGAAAAAGAACTGTTTTTGGCTTGTTTTCAGAACTCGGAAGGAATTCAAGAGATTATTGTTTCAAAGTGTTCGTTGCTTTGTTGTTTAGAGCTCAATGTTCAGTTTATTTGTCCGGATGGAGCACTGCATCTGACGTTACTTTATGATCGTATGCATACAAAGCTAAGTAAGTGTAGTCTACCTTAATCACCACAGTAATCAAAGCAAGTAGAAAACAAATAATAGAGCTCTACACGCTCCTTGTTTGACTGACAATGCTAAACTTTCACAGTCAAAAAATGAAACGCTTCCCAGTCTACTACCGTAGAAATATCATTTCACGAAAAGTTTGAGAATTCCCAACAGAACTCTATCCAATCTTCACTCAGCCACGTGTGTGGAAAGGAAGCATAGTATTATCATCACTTGAGCGCACAGCACGTAATCTCAGCGCAGTTTCATAATAAAGGAAGAGTAGCAACAACGAAAGATTTGCTCAAGATGGAACACAACAAAAAGTTATACATACGTATGCATAATGATTATAATGAGTGTCTTAGTGTTTGTAACCTCCGGCTGGGAGGAAATTGGCTAACAAAGGGGAAGGGAAAGGTTCTCAGAGGCGATTTTAGCTTTTATTTTTTTTGCTATTTTTGTTGGTTCCTCTTTACAACTTTCCGTTCATTTTTCATCAAACTCAGTTCATGAGAGTAGAAGAAAGGTGAGTTGAGGAAGCATATTTACAAAATCATGATTACTAGTACCTTCCCGTTCAGCCCGGCTTCGTACTTGGTGTTTTCTCCAGTTGACAACCGTGAAGGAATGTTGCAAAAGTTGATGCTGATGAAAAGTGAAAACTGGCCGTTGGTAAATGAGTGGAGAAGCTTGATTGCGATGATGATGAAAGTTGTACATGAGAACTGTTTTTAATCATCAGACTTTTTCCTTGATGTGTCAAGTGAAATTGGAAGTGAATAAAGGAACCATCTTTTAATCAACCAACTTGGTTCTGTTTTGTCCATGTGCTTCCTTTACACTCACAATCACAATCAGTTTAAGTGTAGACGATACAAAACAAAGGGTTGAGTTAAGAGTTCTGTGTTGACATCACATTTGAAAAGCACGTCATAGTTATTATCTCTGTGTCATTCATTCGCCCAGTTTGTTTCTGGACAGTGACAGGTACACAAAGTATGAGTCTTCTGTAAAACTTTAAGAACTTGCTGCTTGCTCTCTGAGTTCTTTGTCACTCTTTGCGTTGCGTTGCTGAGCTTTTTATGCAGAAACTGACCACGTTGTGTGTGTGTTGGTTGTTGTATGTTGCGGTTGGTTGTAGTATATAGTTTATCACGACTTGAAACGTATGTAAATGTAGGATGAGACCATTCGGATCAAAGTTTGGCATGAGTCACAGATAAGTTATGGTAATATTTTGCATGATAAAGTACTCAATGATTGGATATCGCTTTCTAAGTATTTTTAGTAGTATTAATTCGTCTTAAAGAGTGAGATGGAGGTGCTGCTATATCATCGTCCCCACTGCCAAGAAAGTATTCGGCACCAGACTCAGAAAAAAAAAGTTTGGTGTTGTGAATTTGACTCGGGCCGACACCAACCACACAACACCATCATATCATCATCATCACCACACTTTAGCTACATATTCCACTTTTTTACTATCTCTCGCGCTCAGTAGCACCACACCAAACAACACCACCACCGAGAAGAACGTCGAGCGAAGACTGACGAGCTCCAGTTTAGAGTCCTCTTATTAAATGTAGGCAATAGACAAGCGCTCCTCTGTTTTTACTCTGGTAGAGTTGTAAGTTGTAGGTTTCGTAGTAAGTAGGAGACGTAGTACTACAGCTCCGTAGTGGCGCATCATCCCGACCAAGGAATTGGAATGGAGCGTTTGAAGAAAAATAACTCCTTTTTATTATTTTGGCTGTTGGACCCAAGAAGCAATTCCAATATGAACGAGAGTAGCAGTGGTTTGGTGTGACTATTGCTGTTCTACTCACACACGCAGTTGTTTTTCCTATAGATACTTATGAGTTGTCGGTTTCGCTTCTGTTCAGTTCACTTCTGGCCTGTCCTCCCTTCCCTTCCTCTGGCTGAGTATGACTGAGTGAGAGAGTTGCAGGGAAGTTGGTTTATGAAAGTGTGGAGGAGAGAGGAACTTGACGAATCTCTGTATATCAAGTAAAGACAAGTGAATTGGTGAATGCTGAATCTCTTTTACTTTGCTCAACATCCAGCCATCCATCCATCCGTCCAATTCAATTCCAAGCTGTGTGTGTGTGTGTTTATACATACAATGTATGTATCTAACACAACATCACACTCTCAAAGTTTGGAATATGATGATGATGATCATGCTATAATATTGCATAGGGCTCAAGCCGTCTTTGCAACTCTCTTCTCAGCTAGCTTGGTTTTGGCTTCGTCGTTGGGAACAAAGCTTTGTGTGCTTTTCCCTTTTAGAAAATTTTGGTTTTTGGTTTTGTGTTATGTCTACACCAGTGGGAATTCAAGTTGGAATGAGTAAGAGTGGGAGAAGGCAACGCCGTCGCCTATACATGAGGTATATGCATACGGCAGTGATATTTTTGTGGTGCTAACATAGAAGAGCAAAAGAACGAGCTGACGATGAGTGGAAACATGGGTCCTTTCTGGCGTTCTCAAATTGCTTGGTAAAATAGTGCAAGTCGTAGCACTTGGCTTGAAAATTGTTGTAAACTGGTTGTACAATGTAAAGTCAAAGTAGATGAATTGACAAGAACAAATTTTTTCTCTTCGTCTTAATATATCATAGTAAATAAAACATGGATCATGTGCAAATGTTCCTTCACAAGTGTACAAATATGATACAATGAACATATGGACAAAATGGAATGAACAAATAGCCAATTTTTTTTTCACCGGGCCCGTATTAAAAAGCGTGGAAGGGACACCAATTTATATATATCCCACTTTTTTGAACACATCATTTGAGCATGTTGCGAGTAGCGTGAGTATTAGCATCTTTTTTTGAAACAAAAACTTAACTCCCATTTTCATACACGTTGTAAAACGTGAAAAAGAGACGGAGCTAGGGTTCGCAAGCGAAAACAGAACCGTAGCGACATAAACGATACAGACTTGCTGGTTTGGCTCATTAAACACATATTACTACATATTACGCATCACACATGCATATTTGCGCACAAGCTTCCATAAAAACAAGCAACAGCATGAAAAAATTTGTTGGCAGAAAAAATATTATGGATTTCATATTAACAGGCAAAAGCAGCAGGAATACCTACCTACCGAGTTGTCTTTGTGACGGTCAGACCCCAAAGGTATGAAAAAAAAGTTGACAAAACAAGGAAGAAGGGAAGACTTTAAAGTTTAACTAGCTTTTACTCTTGTCCTTAGTACACTTCATGTTTCTATACACAATAGTTTCGTTTTATGAAGCAGTAAACGTCAAGAACATTACTTTAGAGAATTGGTGGAACGGAAATGAGCGTTTATCAGTCAATTTGTGTTGAGAACAGTTCAAATAAAATAAGCATGCCAAAACCACATCTTTAATAAGTAAACATGCACGCCTCTCCATGTGTACAGAAGGGAGCCTCAGTCATCATCTTATCAAACACAAAGCTGATAAATGAGCCCTCCTCTCATTTTACATGTACAGCGTTGTACTGGGTTCAAGTCCAGATCCCGTTATACAGTCCATGGGTCCTTGTTATACTGGTGTTGAGGTTGAATCGGTGACTGACCCAAGATAATTTGGAGCAGTAACAATAATATTTGCAACAATCTGAAATAAGACCGACAAACATAACGTTTTCATGAAATGCACAAACATATACAGAAGTAAAATGAGTAGGTACGTGCTAAAAAATTGGGCTTATTTTCATAGCTGAGCACAGGTTAAAAATGTATATTTGATAGGACTGACGAAGTGCGCTCACACTAGCATAGCATCGTGATCCGAACGTTACATAATATGATGCATATTTCTGTATCACATCCTATCTCGGGAGGAACACACATTGCATATCAATGCACGCTATGTACTTTGTGTGTAAAATAGCGGTAATAATGATAAGATAATTTGGAAAGGAGTAAAAATCTTCATACAAGATATTGTCACATCAACATCCATCCCATCACACCAAACAAGAAAAGTGTAGTTGTAGCTACACACACGTATACTCATGTGGGCAAGACCTAAGACACTTTACAAAGACGGCAGTCTACATGAAGCATATTATTCACATATGCACATGGACAAGCTCCACATAAAAAAGGTTTTCTCAAAGACTGTGCACATGCTGACTGAAATGCTACATATATAAAAAGATGCATGTACATTTATAAGAAGTTGAGTCATATATTTGCCAGAAGACAGGAAAAGGGGTTAAATTTTCTTTGCGTTGAACAAAGCACAAAGTATAAAGTAAAATAGGGGAACGCATAGGCTCGATTTACGGAATAAAAGAAGAGACGAGCGTGAGTGCGAGTGAGAGAGAGCAAGCATATCACCCTTGTGGACCTAATGTACCATATATTTTATAAAATATATGAGAACTATGTATGTAGCTAGGCACTAGCATCCACAGCAGTGAAGATGACGATATTTTTCTCTTCTTCAAGTCCTCCTTTCGCCTTGCTACTGTGTAATGTTTAAAAAAGCCTGAAACACTATGTTGTAGTGCTGGTCTTACCTACCCAGAAATTTTTGCCTCAACATCTGAAGAAGGAAACAAGTGAAAATAATGCTCTCTCATCTTTCGCTTTTTATGCTGTGATCACTTGTATAGCACGTTATGTACTGAAATGTATAGAAATATGTTGGCTATCTATGTACAAACTTTTGCTGATATGAAAGAGATTTTTCAAACTGCCTTTTCATATTGCACATTATGATGATTCAGGAAAGTGAGGAAGGCACCTACGCCCTTTGCAAAGGTGTATTCCTTTACAAATGGACAGTGGGAAAGATGAGCAAGAAGGAAAAGGAGAAGAAAGTGAGCTGGAATGTCATAATAGCTTCTGCATCTGCCCAACCAACGCAGGACTCTTTATGTATGAGTGTATAAATGTGTGCATGCGTTTATGTGGAGAGTAAAAGTGTTGTTGTCGTACCTACATATCCATGCGAAAGAGAAAGGACGACCTGCACACTCACACTCCAAGTCAAGTGCTCCACGAGTCCAATAACAGGAAAAGAAACCATTGGTATGCTCCTAAAAACTTGCACCCTTCTCTTGTGATTATGATTCTCCATGTTCATAGTCAAAATAGGAGAATACCTTCATTCAATAAATGCATTTTTGAAAGGGAGTACTTTACTCTCGACTGCAGAAAGTATGCGCAATATTTATACACTGGGAACTGGAACCCTGTTCAGCTCGCGTGCTTCCTATAGCTTTGCAGGAGTTACATCATCGGCTCCAAATGGAAACATATAAAGGTGAATGGCATCATGTGCAAAGGCCCGGAAAGAAAGCTGGAAGTAAACTTGTTCTCAGGAACTGGGTAGTTGGTGGCTGGACTTGAGTGAGGTACTCCTTTGGAAAAAGGAAAAGATTGGCTCTAAAAGAACAAGCTAAATATATTGTATTTAATTTATTTAGCTTCACATGCCGAACATGAGTGATGCTTCGAGGCTGAAAGTGACTAAAAAAGGGAAAATGGGACGGTTGGTTGATGCTGATGGTATCCCGAGGAAAGCAAATGTTGATGGTGAGACTTGGGAGGCTGAGAACTTGCTTTTTCCTTGGAAATTATTCAGCCTCCACTTAGTTCTTTCTTTTCAGTGAAGTACAGAAAGGATAAGTGTGCTCATCTTTTGCATGGCTATGGTTCACAATATCTAACGACTGGAACTCGACTTGTTGACAGTTTAAGAGCTCAGAGCTCGTCTGTAGAAATGCTTAGATAGTTGTCTAAAATAGTGAAGTCCTAACAATAAAGTTAAAATGAATTTATTCTATATGGCCCCTTTTAATATAACTCATGGAATTACTTATTCTAACACTTATTGTTATAAGAACACCATGATTTTTTTTTCAATTTGAGGTGAAGAAAACCTGTCATCAAACGAAACCAGATAAATTCCACATTACAGCCCTCTTAGGTCATGCCTAGCGCGTCTTTACAAAAGGGATTAGGGTTTTGAAGGAAAGAGCTGTAAGTTGGAGTTAAATCATGTTTTAATGGAGGAAATGATAATGAATCAAGAGTGTACTTGAGCTCACACACGTAGACGAGCACTCCTTTCAGATTAATTAATTTGCTTAAACCTCGTTGAGATTGGAGTGGTGGTGGGAACGCTTTAATGGATAAAACAGCCAAGCTTCATGCTGTTTCCATTACAGCAGTAATACTCGAGCACATTTTTGCTTCCATTTATGTTGCTGAATAATAATTTTTGAGTTCTCCATGTTTGCACATGACTTTCCGAGAATTTTTCCGTCACTCAGCTTTCTAACATTAATATTAGCAATAGTGTGAGGGAGTTAGAGAGCAAAGACACTTAACAGCATGAGCGTGTTTCCCACATGAAATAAAGATGACATGTGGAGGTTTCTCTCCCCGGAATGTATTTGTATTTCTATTATCATATCATATCCCTCCGCTCCGATTATGCTGGGCCATGGACAGTTGAAAGAGAAAGCATAAATGGATGAGTCCCGGAAAGCGGTAGATTATTTTTGTACTCAAGGGATACAAATTCCAAAGCGTTTTAGCACTCATTTTTTCCATCTCTCCACTACAAGTTTTAATGTACATAGTAGCCCTTATCTAATGCACATTTGAGGTAATATGGCGGGCATACTGTGTATTAGCAAAAACAAATATTGGTAATCAGTAGATTTCTGTGAAAAGTGTTTTAATTTCCATTTTAGTCGGTACCTCAAGGCTTCCACCTAAAAATACCCTATAGAGATATCCTTCTCTGGGAAGCCAACCGAAGAGGAAAGCCAACCAGCTTCATGAAACGAGCGGAAAGGTACACATGCTCACGTGGCATTATTGCACACATGATGGATGATGATGGATATTGCCGATTGAGGTTTGACTATTTAGCAAATCCACATCGGTGGAAGTTCTTTGAAAGTTCATTGAAATAAATATTTATATATAAATACATCCATACTTACTTAAACAAAATCACACACTTAAACAAACACAATAGAATGATAATAAACAAGAGGTGAAATCCAATTGCGAGCCTGCCGTGGCATTTCCTCATAAGAGAGTTATATTGAAACAAGTTTATAGAGGTTTAAGTCTTCAGTGTTGCATAATGACTTTGGCGAGTTTGTTGTATCACATAGTTTATGAAACTGAAAGAGACAGAAAAATGGGGAAAAGGTAAATGTTTTCAAGGAAAACCTTTCATGTCAGTTAAAGCTAGAACATGAAAGTTTGAACTGGGTTTTGGGTTGCATGAATAATATGAAAATTCCAAATAAATAAATGCAAATATGCTTTCCATTTCCCTCAATCCCTTTGAAGGGAAGGTGATAGTGTTGTGGAAGAAGGTGCTCCCAGCATTTTCATCATCATAGCATGCTGTTGTCAGGAGTGGTTTGGTATTTGTATTTGTATTTGATGCTTTCTTTGCGGAGCTCGAAGGCCAAATTCCCGAAAATAAATCCCTTAAGCTCATCATCATATCGTGAGGGTCGAAGGCAATAGTACATAATGTATCGCCTTCTGTTATATACCCAAGTTCCTTAGATATATTCTGGTTAAAACATGCTATGTATCTGTTTTTTCACCTCTCATAACATCATCATCAGTATCAGCTCATTATTACGTTCCTAATTGAAGGATTCCAAGTAAATGACCGAAGGCCATTATATTTAACTGGTGTCACGACGAAATTTAAAACTAAATCGCAACTCTATTCCACTAGTGTGGTGTTGGTTCTCATTTTGTCTTGGAAAGAGTCACTAGCTGAAGTCATAATCAAGATATTATTTGCTCTTTGATCTAGCGGCTTCCATTCGTAATGAAACCATACTCAGTTTCTGGAAAGTCGAGACTATTCCTTGTGGGCATACGGATTGTTAATGATGATGATGACATTTGCAGAAGGCCCACACATCATGTACAAAGACAAAAAACGAAGCATTCACCATGCAATACTATATATTTGTTGCTTTGCTTATGATTTTAAGAAGTGGGAGCTACTTTATACGTGTTTTCTATGTCCACCGTCGTAGTATTGAGCATTGCTCTGTTTGCTGTTATTTCCACAAATTCTGCTACCCTGCTACAGCCCCGTTGAGCGAGTTTATTCAACTTGTGGTTGGGGAATGAAAGAGAATGCGTTTTTTATGATTCCCAACTATAAAGTTTAATACTGTTTCGTCTTGCGTATTGTTTTTACGCGCTTTTATGGTAGAAAACCCTTCGTTTCATTTCTCCTCTTTTCAACAATGATCCACACCGCAATGCACACAGCTGTCGTCTTTAATGCGCCTTTGTTTCTTGGAATGTACTTTGTTGCCACTTAAACTACGTCAACAACTGTTTCAGGGCACCATTTGGCTTACTTCCTTTTTTGTCTCTGAAAGTTTCAGATTGAGTTACTAAACAAATCTCAAGTAAGAATGACGAAAGGGAGGAAATGAAATTTGTAGTAAAAATGATGGACATGAAGAGCAGGAGCAGCATACGGTTGCATGTTACCAACCAGCCCTAATGGCTTTTAAGCTTGGATTGGAATGAATAATAAAATGAGCATAGGGTGAGACTAAATTTCCTTTTGGATGAGTCAAAATGGTTTTACTGTGCATGATATCGTGAAAGCATTTACCATTGAATTACACATTCTGAGTAAAATTTTCTAACATTTGTGCAATATCATTACTTCCATTTCACCTTGTACAAATGGATCGCTACATTGCTGATACGAGTTTAGATGGGAAGCAAATTTTTATGAAGAGGTGGTCTCAATTTAATTATACCTATTTTTATTTACTCATGTTCAGCGTGCCCCATGTGCTCAGCTCGTGGTATATAGTACCACATATGCCTCTTCAATTGTGTTGCTAACGCTGTTAGAAACCTGCAAGGTTGCTAAATGCCTTGCGGAACTGTTCGCTGGAAGATGGTTTTTATTAAATCCTGAGAAACCACTTTGTCCAATGTATACTTAGTATAGTGTAAAGCTGACGCTTACTCCAGGGTTACGTGCAGCCCGTTGCAAATAAAAGGATCCATAGAAAGCCCAAGTAGATGGTGAAGAGAGTGACTTCAGCTCAGTTATCGGAGTTTCAAGTGTCACGGAAATTGTAGGTGGTTTTTGCTAGATCTCTCCAGAGCAATGTAGGATGAGAGGAAGGAAGGAATCAAGAATGAAATTCAATTCGTTAGCATGCATGCATGACAGTCTTTAGGTATCGCTGTTGTTAAAGAAACCTGATCCCTTTCCTCCTTTTGTCAACAATTCAAATCTCTCAGAGTCACCTTCTTCTTTCTCTGACTACATCTACCGCTCTCGGTCACCTTGACACAATAAGCAGTTCATAATGACCACAAAGAAGGATCTCGCATGATGAGGTCTAAGTAGGCGATACCAACCAAACACACACACTACATAACCAATATATAACATGTATGACGTTCTCAAATGACATGTCATGTCATGCCATCAAATCAAATATATCAAGGCTTTTTGGCTTGACTCGAATAATTATTGCTTAGTAAATGCTTATAAATGCTTAGTTGACTTTGTTTTCACTGGTTGGTGCTAAGTATTATGTTTATGTGTGTCATGCAAACCTAGATTCATTACCGAACTCGTAATAGAGTAATAGATAGCAGTAAAAAGTTCACATCAGATTTTTTTTCGGTCAAATGTAAACATGATATATGTGTTTCAAAGAATACTTCTTGGGGGAAAGTAGTCATCATTAAATCCAACAAGTCTCGAATAGCAAGAAAGTGGGACACCAATTTAAGGTAATGGAAAAGAGCAAAGGTCCTCAACTTCAAAAAAATCTTAGGTGTCTTTCTGAACTGATGGAATTGAGAAAGTAAAGCCCAGTCTAGAGGGGAACAAGTAAACACAAGGCCATTAGTTAAGACATTTTCTGAGAGAGTCACCATTTCGTTTGCATCCCTTTTGTTATGTATGCAAATATTGAAAGTTCCTGGAGCAAGGAGGCATAAAGAAGGAGTCAGCGAGTGGGAAGAAAGTGGGAGGGATGTCGTGCCATTTGTATGGAAGCCATTATATGAAGCAACTCTTAGATTATTATCTCAATTCTAATCCGCTATAAAGTAACAGTGGAGATGAAAGAGTGAGTTCCGTCCGGGTGATGAAATGGCATCTTTTGAAACTATATCCATGCGACTTTAATAACTCCTTGGCAGGAAACCCAGTTTTTACATGATAATCACTATGGAGCTGTGACACAAATGCTATAAATCAGTATTTTTGATGCATGGAAGTGTCCCAAACCAGCGTTTCTTTTTTTCGTTAGAATTATGCTTGGCCAAGCTAATTGCAACATGGTGTGGGGAGGGCTTTGGATGGAAAGAGATGCATCTATTATTTGTTGGTCATAAATTACGACGTGAAATGTACGTATTAGGAAATGAGATAAAATCAGGTAAAAAGTAGCACACTTATTTTACCATGGTAGAGCTTCGGTCACCTTTGTGTCGCTTTGAAGAAAACTATATAGGAACAACACAAGGCAGGTTCTAGTTTCCAATCAAAAAGATCCACCTAATGACCATATAGATAAGCCTTTAACCAAAAGAAAATGGATTTTCTATTTGCTTCATTGCATCACTCAAAAAGATGTAATTAGATTTCTGGGGAAATATCACTGTCGGTTGATGTCCTTTTAATATCGAATATATCACTTCACTCTGATTTGGAGGCAAACATAATAGTTGGCACACCAAAAATTGCAATCTGAAATTGAAAGCTAAATAGTGAAAAATGTAAAAGGAGTAACTCTCACGTTATCAGCAACATTTCACATTGCAGCCATTGAAATAACTTTTTTTGACAAGCAAAGCTCAAGTTAATGTAACTGTAAGGGATATGGATGCATACCGGATGCAATCCTGAAAGGTAAAAACAATGAAAATAAGAAGTTGACGTCCATTATCAAAACACCAGAGACAACATAGCTGCCAAGCATTAATGTACTTATTTTGTCCATTTCCCCGACGCGAATGTAATTTCGTGTGTGAGTTTTAGTAAGTCTCCAGGGTTTTTGTACTGCCATTGGTTTCCGAAAGCTCAAATTGAAGCTCTTACGGGTGATAAGCATGTTATAAGGATCAGTATTTCATTTATATATATAGAATTCGTATGTATGTATATATTATGTGGTATTTTGTCATTTGTAGTATGATCCTTTGACAGATTTTGCGGATGAGCAACCGCAGGATAGCCTTAGTGTGCAACCGTTTCGCAATATATGTACCAAATTAACAGGCAAATTGCAAATGCAACAGCACGACTCACTGAAATACTTCCAACATTGAAAATGGTATTGTTTATAACTCAGTTTTAGAAAGTAGGATTCACATCCTACTTCCTAATTTCTAATTCAATGAATAACTGATAAATATGTTTTAAGTAACTAATTAGGGATTGAAAGAAACAAGTATGTATCACTTGAAAGGAAGATAACGAAATTAGTAATGATACGACAAAACCCTCAAAGATCATACTGAGGGCAGTCACAACATTGGGGAATATTCGCTTCTTATTTCAGGTACTCCTTGCTATTTTTATTTGATTAGATTGCAGCTCTTGAACCAATTTAATTACAGATAGAATGGGCCATAAATTAAAGAATGCATTACACTCCCTGTTTGTAGCAACTACTAGCTAATACAGTCTACCCAACAGAAGTACTAAATCGATGTTAATTGTGCTACAGTAGAGTTCTTTAACTCAAAAGTTCCTTTTTGGCGAACTGTGGAAGTATAAAAGCTGCACGATGAATGCTGGAGTTGTAGTAACGAAGGTTCATATTTTCTACGTCCTCCTCGCTGAGTAGCTTCAAGGGCTCCTCAAACTTTGTATCCTATTCGGACAAAATTAGAATTAGCAAAACAAATTAAGCAGTAAAATTTGGTACACTACATTGCAAAATACACCTTGTACTTTCTTTTCAATCTCCGCGAATTCTGGATTCACCAAAACTTAGCTCAATAAATATTGAGTATGACTTACAGGGTTCTTGCTGCACAACAGAAAACCAATTTGTCCACCCGGATAGGTTGGAATGCAGGTATATCCGTAGCTAACTTTTGGAAACATTGTTTTGCAAAAGTCAAGCATGGTCCTGATAATTTTGGAATGGTACCACATGTTTTCACCTTGTGAACAAATTATTCCGCCTGGCTTCAGTGCTTCTTGGCACATCCTGTAGTACTTTTCTCCAAATAAGCTCTCAGCAGGGCCTAAGATTAGGTGTAAAGCACAATAGACGATATTGTATCAATGAAGTTACTGCATTGCAGACTAAAGTTGATGAAGTGATAAAGATCTGTGTTCTCAGTTGGCATAGTTATGCATATAGGCACAAAAGTCACTACAGAGGATTGGAATATAATTAGGTTTACCTATAGGATCCGAGGAGTCCGTGATAATGACATCAAATTCATTCTTATGTTTGCTAACAAAGTCCAATCCATCTCCGATGTGCAGTGTTAGTTTTGGGCTGTCAAATCCGCTAGCAATGAATGGTAGAAACTTCTTTGAAACCTCAACAACTTTTGCATCGATTTCGCATTGAACAACTTTCTCCACTGTCGGATACTTCACAACCTCTCTTGCAACTCCACCATCGCCTCCTCCTATGATCAAAACTGACTTTGGGTTGGGGTGACATGTCAATGGCACAAATGTCATCATTTCTTGGTATGAAAACTCATCCTTCTCAGTACACTGTATACAGCCGTCCAATACCAGTACACGACCATAGGTCTTCCTGTTTATAATAAAGAAATGATATTATCATGTCGCTTTCATCTGGTACATAAATCTAAGTACTTAATGAGTATTTTGTATGCATTTAGCTGTTTCATCAAGAAAGCAAATTCTTTCAAAGAATCTTGTGTTGAATTTAATCAACTGAGCTTACGTGTCCATAACGAGGACATCTTGAAAGTCCGATTTTTCATGAAACAAGACTTCTTTCACTTCCATGGAAAATGATTGACCTTCCCATAGTGCACTTTTTTCGGTGAACCAATTATCCTTAATGGAATTCATTTTCGCAATGCGTTCCTTAGAATCGTACGTAGAAAATTTGAAGCTTCCAAAAACTATGGAATCTTACAAGTTTGTGTGATAAATGACCTACGAAATGTATCTGCAGTTATCAGAATATAATATCTGCTCCAAGGTGGACTTTCTATCATGAAGATTCCATGCATGTGCTTCGGAACTGTAATGGCTACTGACGTGTCAAATAATTTATTCACCATGAAGTGAAGTAAGAAGGCTAACGATAACGAAAAGATCAAGATTGTCTAAGCGTTCTGGGCTGGGTAATCCATACGCTGTACACGATATTGATTTAAGTTGAAACTTCAATGGGATGAGAGATACACGGCAGGAGTTATTAAATTAGTTTTCCAAAGAATCCATCTAAACAAGAGTTTACAGTTTATAAATCAAGTATACCCATTTAGAAACCTGTTTACGGATCATCATCATTATGTTATCGTTATCAACTAGCATATATTGGTATAGTCTTCGGCTTACGCTTATGTATTAATGAAAGGACATAATATTTACTTTGTAGAGACCGTACACTAACTTACATGCAGACCAGACCCTACCTTTACTTTTAAAGTCAGATTGTGTTTGTTTGCCACAATTGTCAACTAAATTTAACCAGCTATAGTGTTGCTTACAATTACTTACCATATATATTTAATGTCACCGTAATGTGATCAGATTATAAGAAGAAGCTGGAAGATTGTACATCTTTACTCCTGAGGCTGTTGGTAATGATATTGATGACTTATTAGTCAGATTCTCGGAATGTAATAAACAGCTCATCGTCAACTGAGCGTTATGTTATCAGGCGAACTAAAGTTCTTGGAATTTTTCACTGCAAGGCATGCATGGATTAAATTTCGTAAGCTTTTAGAAGCATAACAAAAGTACCTAAAACTGTCAGAGTGATGTCAATTTTTTCATTTGCATGGACTAAATGGAGTACTTTAAAGATTTGCGTTCTTGATGTTGATTAAAAAACAACTTGACATATATGAGTATATTGGTTAGATGTTGGTATAGAATGAAAATGCGAAAATTCTACTGATACATCACCCAGATACACGGGAATGACCTTGGACTAGAGGAGAGGTAGCAAAATATGTACGTCAACCGGAACTTGGTTATAATATAATAATCACGAAAAAGATTATCAAGAATATTGGAGTGGGAGATATGTTGGTATTACATTTGATGATCTTTAGACATTAAGTAGAGTGTTTGCATATGCAAGCAACAACTATGTCATTCAATTTCTCTGCTTTTCTTGATTTCGGTACTAGAAAGCCAGAAAACT
This sequence comes from Orchesella bifasciata, assembly GCA_034697805.1. Lineage (NCBI taxonomy): Eukaryota > Metazoa > Arthropoda > Collembola > Entomobryomorpha > Orchesellidae > Orchesella > Orchesella bifasciata. Next base: position 23,005 of record JAQGAP010000105.1, read on the forward strand.
AGCAAATCAATATCATCATATATGCCCATTATCCAGCCAAGTACAGAGCCCAAGCAATCTGTTTATATTTTAATTACATAAGTAATAGCGAGAATCATGTCGAATGAATGGTCATTGCTTTGGTACTTTAAAAACCTTCAGAAGCGGTGTAACATGTTTGAGCGAAGACAAGATATCTAAGTCGTTGTATAACCCAACAAATAGTAATGAAAAGTAATGGCAAACTTATCTAATAAACTGATGTTGTATAACATCTGACGTGTTATTTCCACATTACATTCGACATTCATTATGTTGGTTTGACCATGTTTGATACACAAATAACTTCACACGTGGATTTAAATACCATTCTGAATAATGTACGATAATGATAATAATGATATATGTGAGGTGACCTTGAACTAAAGTTTAGATTGTGGGAATTGATAGAAGTAAAACTCGTTTCTTGAATTACAAAATTGATGAAAATAACTATGCTTGAAAGTGATCGCATTTATGGTTACGGAAAACTGTTGGAATGCTGAATCATTCAGCCTGACTGTCAAGGATGTTTGTGAGATTTCATGCGAATTGCTTTTTTCATGAATAAACAATAAATTAGAAATTGTAATATGAAATGAGGACTGCAAACCCGTTCAAAATCTTCTTTCAAATAAATAAATGAACGAAGATAACACAAAGGCGCTGATTTATGGTTTAAGGTAACTCAGTTCTTTTTATTAATAATCCGTTCAGTCTGATCGCAGTTTATGCGTAAAATTAGATTGCACTTTTCCGACTTCAACTCCCTCAGCTTCTGTTCCATTTGAAAGATAACTTCGTTCAGTTTTTTGAGTCGCTGTTTATCCTCACTTACTTCCACATCATGGGCTGAGCCATTCGAATTCTCATCCTCCTCACCAATGTCATCTTCATCACTTCGAATGGATATTGAGTTGATAAGATCGCTCAAGATCTTCTCAAAGTTGTTTATACTGGTTTTCTGATTGGCATAAGGCATGCTGGAGAAACAACAATGAGAATCATATAAACTACTAGTTCAATAAAAACTGCTAAATGATGCCAGGCCACAACTTACTTTTTCTCGCCAATGTATATCACGCCATACTCATCTCGTTGAACATGAATCGACTGAGGAATAGATACTTTGATTGGAGGAGCACCGGGAGAAGTAAAATTAACTGGGGGTCGGTCTTCGATCAATTTCAATTTCCCTCCGTAAATCGTAATCTGCAGAAAACATAAAATATTAGGCGTGCGACTATATATACTTTCTTTGCTTCTTTGCCAAAAAATACTTTTTAAATCACCTCAAATGGAAATGGTACTGGAACAATTTCATCTTCTACGAGATCAGTAAGATTCACAACGCTGCTCATGTTGAGAACCAACTCCTGACCCCTTGAAAAATCAACATCGGCTGTCAACCCTGGTTGCGTTGCATCGATGATCAGCTTCCGCATTAGTGAATCCCCACCAGGACTATCAATTAAATTGAGCTTTTGAAGAGCGGAGTTGGATTTAGTTAACACATCAGGTTTGTCCGTTCTCCAGTCGTATGCTTTCACCATATTTCCATCAATCTTTTGGGTAAGGTGAACCCGCACCACAGGCGTAGAATTACTTTTCATCGCTGTGTGATTCATAGAAGTGTGCTGATGTTGAGTAGGCCCAAATGAAGACTTATCCGTTCTCCATTTTTTGCTCCGAGAGATGAATTTTCGCTACATAATATGCACAATTCAAATCATGATAGGTCTGCAAATCACAGTAGAATATTTACGTCGCCCAAAAGACTCATAAAAGGTTGGGTTACCTGAAATTCTTGCCAGAGAATGTCCGACACTTCATCTAATCCTAGCCAAGATGCAGTTACTCGTATATCTGAATCCAGAGCCACAGCCTCTTGACACACGATAATGTCGTTAAGCTGAACGACTAGTACATTTATCTGTAACAAATGCAGCCATGTCAGCATGTCAGTATATTACTTTATCCGTATTCGACATGAAAAAATATTCCAGTCGTTTCTAAATTACCGTTTCATATTCATGTGCTCGTGGGCCATTGGGAACAAAATTGGGTGCTGAAACTGGCTCATCGTCCTCAACAACTTCAATCGCAACCTCCACATTATCATCCAACCCATCTACTTTCTCCTGCTCTTCAAGATCCAAATGCTCAAACTGGATATTGTCAGATGAGCCAGAGGTAGAAAAGGTGGACCCTACTTCGCTGTCGGGTGTAGACAACCCTCCAGTTTTGCTGAAGGCAAAGACGGTGGACAATCCTTGCTTCATTCCCTGTTTTAGGTTGTCCGTTAACATATCCAATGTAGGCATTGGTTTGTTAATTGGACTTGCGCCAACAGGGGTAGTTGCCTTCTGAAAAGGATCTAAAGGATTGGCAGATTTCGCCTTCGTTTCCAAGGTAGAGTGTCGGTCTGGTAGGAGCATGGATGAAGGTTGTGAGTTAGGTAATACGGGTTGATATGCAGGAAGAGATGGCTCACTGACGGCTGAGTGCATCATTGGTGTGCAGCTACAAAAAATGGTACCAATTCCAGATCATTTCTTAAATTCGTTTAAATTAACTTAAATGGTTATGGAAAGACTTAAAGAGGTACTCACGTTTGAAAATCTTGTGATGGGGATGGTGACGACTGCATGCCGTTATCACTAGTTGAATTATCCCTTGGAAGTTGGGGTGGAAGTGCGGCTGGGAACAGTAAGGATACTTCTATTCGTGGAATATTAAGCATAAGAAAAAGTGACTTGGCCTTAGCAGCTAATTCTCCGATGACTCTCTCCGTATCTATATTAAGATACATTGACAACTCCCCAAAGGCTTCCACCATCCTCATCAAGAAAAGATACTGATAGTGTGTCAACTGCACACTGACAATTGACTGTGAATTCAAGAGAACACAAAGAGGTCTACTGATTTCATCATCAGCAGAGCAGATACTTAGTTGAGCTGCGGCAGAGCTGGAAATTGGAGGTGGAGCATATATCCATCCACTTAAAGGAACAGGGTCAATAAAAGGTGATGGTGGGCCCAGCTGCTCACCTCCTGCCGCACCCCAAACCCCACCGTCGGTGACTGACTCAAAACGTGCCATGCTTGGTCGCTTCTTTTGGTTGCTGGCAGCTTCGAAACAGAAGTCAGCCCAGAATGAGTCAACGCGAAGAAACCATATATCCCGAGGTTCCGTCCACAACATTTCTTTCGAAAGGGTTGTCAAATCTTGGAAACTTTCCACTTTCTTTTGAAGTACTAGGCTTTTTCTGACTAGATCCTCGTCTGTTTTTCAATCAAACATGGCATTACTCATTTAATTTGTAATGTCACGAAAAAATAACTCAAGTCTATGACACTTACTGTTGCAATGACGATAAAATCTGGAAAGTTTATCGTAATGAGCCGTTTGGTTTGGTTGCGTTGTTCCATCATTATTCCCAACTTTTAGGCTTTCTAAGCTTTGTGTAAGCTGCTCTCGGGTTCCTGTATCAGCAGACCTATAATTTGCCATTACCACTCGTGACAGTTGGAAATAAAGGGTTGTAGGTCGAGCCTTTTGGGAAGGATATGGCTTGCATTTATATACCACCTGCGTATGACAAAAATTGGTAAGTTAAGTAAAAAAGGGGAATGCAAACAATCGTAAGTTAATAATATAAGCCACTAACCCTCGGCTGAATGAGTTCAAATCGTATGTCAGCATAAGGTTCTTCAGTTTCCTTGTCAATTTTGTTTAATGACTCTGTTAGGTTACTTGCAAATGCATTAAGCCAGAGAACAGTGTCAATGTCAAGGTCCATCTGAATTGGATGCATGTATGCAAAAATTTTGGGACTTGGTACTGAAACGAATATCATATTCCAATTACAACTCCGATGTAGGACTAGTACTTTGTAAAGCAATGACTGTAACTTACACGGAAAGCACAATTCACCGGGATGATAGAACCATGTAAACTCAATGTGAACACCATGCAAATCTTTCGGTCTTTCCATGTATCCTATTTAACGAAATGAGGATCACGTTCAAAAACTTTCTTCAAATTAACGACGTCAATTAACCATTAACAGAGACAAGTTTCAACTTACCAGAGAGAAAAGGCTGAAGAGACTCTTTGGAGGAAGTGGTTACTTTGTAAATGCACACATTTTGGATTCGTATCACGAGGCAAGTACTCATCAATTTTGCAATTTTTTCTCCTACAGCAGTACGAACTTTATTGTCAGGTTTGTTAGAAAGGCTTGGGCTTTGAGAATGTGATTCAGTTCCTGCTCGAGCCAACGGTCGATGTTCGTTTTGTGGCAGAATCGTGTCCATTAATTTCACATTGAAGGCTTCCAACGACTCTTTGAGCCAGTTGAAAACATGATTTTCACCATATCGCGGCCAAGACTTTCGACTTGCGCGGGCCAAGTGATATGGATAAAAATCTAGCATTATCTGATTAAAAGTAAAGATTCCGTTATAGATTATGCTCTAAATTTACCAACAGGCGAAAGATTTCTAAAATTTTACATGGCTTACCTGAGCAAAATTGATCTGAAGTGCAGCGCCATTCATTAAATCTGGGTGAATAGATCTGCCATCTAATAATATGCAAATGTTAATTGAAGATTTGATTATGAACAATGTATTTTACTAAAACAACACTAATTCAGTGGAAACTTACTTCCTGGATCATCCAACAGGTGTAAAATTATCCTGTCGCAAATGAAATGATACGAGGTCTCTTTAATATCAAATGCTTCGAATATTTTGGCAGCATCATTCCCTCCTCCCATGGAGCTGTTCATTGCCGTAGCTTGGTGTTGCTGAGCCTGATATTCTGGTAAGGACTGGAATATAAATTCAAACCGAAAAATTATAGAAAGCTAATAGCCAAAAACTGGTGAAAGCAAAAACATATTATGCCATATGAAATTCATACTTCTAGCTTCCGTTTGGCTTTGATTCGCTGTGTTTCTTCTGTTGCTTGCTTGACCAGACCGGAAAGTGAATTAACGAAGTGCAGAGCTGCTAAAATTTGGGAATCCGTTAGAACCCATAATAGTTCTTCCAGGATGACAGAAAGTCGACAAGCTACCACCTGACAATCTGCGTTGTTTAATAGATACTAGTTAGATCAATCCTGTTTTAGCAGGCTTCAAACAAACTTCAAGTTAACTCACCAATGAGCCTCTTTTTAATCACAATTCTAGCTCTGGCTTGGTTTGTCAGAAGTCTTAAAGGAGCCAGATGTCGATCAGAAGTTGACTGAGCTTCAAGTCTTAAATTCTGCCAAGTCACTTCCTTAAACACAAGAACCTCTCCCCGTCGCACGTCTTTCAGTCTGCTATGAGTGAGCTCAACTCCACTTCGCCACTGCGGAGACCGAGACTCAACCCGAATGCGTGAGATCTGGAGAAAGTTTGAGTATCCTTATGATATACTTTATAAAACTACAGGTTTGTTGAAATATTTCAGCAACACAAAAGTGATGTGCAAAATACCTGAACTCGTGACTCAAACTCCCGACTATGAAATGTCATTTCAACTGATTCGACAGTCACCGTTATGCCATCAATAACCTTGTTAACAAAGCCATATTTACCAGCAGAAGTGGCAACATGGTTTGCTGCATCTGCTGCCGTTTTCCGGAACTCTTCACATGTTTCGATTTGCACATTCACCTTGTCCAGTGCCTACATATCATTTAAATTAAATAATCCGCTCATATGCAACATACGGTAAAATGCAAACTGTGAGCATGGAAACTTACCAACAGGATTGGAAGGGATTTCAAACGTGTCCAAGGGATTCTTATATTCACACGGTTGCAATGTGCCTTCTTAATTTTCATCCATGTCGGAAGAGCCAGCAAGTCTGTTAGCACATCCTCATCCAGTTCCAAATCTGTCAGTTCTCCCTCTCCTTTTAAAGTACTCACATTGATTCGGTCCGATGAAAGATGCTTGACAAATCTACACAAGTGACAATTCAAACATTAATTGCCGACACTTATAAATATTAAATTATTAAAGTTACATAAAGTTATTAAAGCCGGTTTGCAGTGCTGTGCATAACTTACCGGGACAAATGCTTCAGCAACTGATTCTTGATTATCCCAGCCATATTGACGCCAATTTAAACTTTGATTAGTATAGTTAAGAAATGAAATGAGTGGTTATCGTATTTCCAGCAGTTGTTTTAACTGTATTCAATGGAATTCGATGATGAAGGACACAGCATGTCTTACAACTGCATCTGGGTAGAACAAAGACGAAAAGTACTTCTCCAGTGTGTGCTGTCCTGCAGCTACTTGAGTTAGACAAATCCCGATATGGTGATGATGATGATAGCTACTTTGTGGTTTGCTAACGGCTGACAATGTAACAGTAATTTCAGGAATACCTCGTACAATTTACGTGGATGATGAGACTACTTTATCACAATGAATCTTAGCTAGCAATTAGAGTTAGAGAACCGATTACAAAAAAACATCGAACACACGCACAGCGACACGCGGAGTGATATATTGACGACGAACGTACCACAGCGATAAGACAGGTAAAAATGTAATGTATGAAGGCAAGTTGAAAGGATATAAATCTCAAGTTTATAGACGTATTTGTAAAAATAATTTCAACTTACAACAAATTGGCTGATGATATAAGTATAATTAATTAGTTAATAAACGCTCAACGCAAGGTCGTAGGTTTCAGACAATCAAAGTTTAAATACAAAAGCTCCAGTATCATTGAATAAGAATAGCCTATTAGTTCTCCCTTTCTGAATAACACTGCTTGAAAATGACTGACTATTTTCTTGTGTATTTCCAACTTTTAAAAAATAGCTTAATAAAAATACTGAGTGTCTATAGTTCTCTACAAAGTACCCTAGAGTTCTACCTGTGTCCAACCTTATAAGAATCACCGGCTTGGAGTACAATCTAACTATTATTCCAACTACCTAGAAAAGAAGAGAAATGCTTTGGAATACTCTTTGTTTTTTTATACTAAAATCTATTAATAAAATACTCTGTTCAACACTCTAAAATATTTGTATATAGGTTATTCCAAACTTTGGCTTAGTTAGTACTAATAGGTGTTTCCAATTATTGCTGATTTTCGTTTACATTTAGTTAATATCATATCATAGTATGAGTGATGCGCATTAATTACAAAATTGCTGTACAACACTGCCACATCGTCTAATACAATTAATGACACTGTACATTACATTAGCCCTAGTTAACTCAATCTCGTGCTAATGTACTGATTACAATTTGTATACTAGTTTATTTGTTGGCTACATCAAACATTTAGAATATTTCTTAAAACCAAATAATCAATTGTTTTTTTTTGTATTTGTTTCAAAATATCACACTAGGATGGTTATGCCACTCTTTATTTTGGAAACAAAGCGTTGTAACGAAACTACGGGCAAGACACAATGTGGAAACTTTTAGGCTTTCATTTGTTTAAGTACAGTACAACTACAATATTTTCAATTTCTACTTTGAGTACATCAAGTTTCAAGACTAGCAAAACAACTACAATTTGACAATACAGTTAACTACGCTTCTCTCCCAGCAAGTTGATTCTTCCTCACGGTTTCTCCTTCTTCCATAAGTTCTTGAGTTGTAGTTGAGTTCATGAAATGCATACCGATATGTCAAAATATGTTTCGTAAACTGACTGACTGACGGTTTTGTACGGTGATGTATCTGATGTGGTGTTGAATGTGAGTTTGGTTCTCAATCGATTGCACGCACACTAACATCCATTTCGTTATCGCAGTTTTCCACAACTAAAGGAAACCAGCAACCTATTTACAAACCTAATGTGTAATGCTTTTGTCAATCAACAAATCAGTCGAGTTTGTCAAACATCAATAATGACAAGTAAAGGGTTGTGGGGAGATAGGGAACACCTCATTAATAATTCGTAACTGTCTGCAAGAAATATGAGTCAAAACCAAACTATTCCGAACCAAACTTGTAGAGCACAAACAATAACAGCTGATGACGATGACGGGCTGATGATGATGTGATGAGTTGACTTTGGAGTGTGGCATGTAAAATTATGGAGATGGTCTCTTTTGTTCAAAAAATGAAAAATAATAATCTCACTCGACATCAGCGTCTTAAGACATTCTCATTTCAAAAAGGAAACTCACAAAACTACTAAAACCTATAATATAATATATAATATGTTACACAATACAACTAGTTACGTCTCTCACTCACATGCGTCTGTATTCATTTCATGTGTATCGATGGTATCATATCATTGATCCTATCAAACTACTCAAATCGCAAACTGATCTGTTGACGTTGGCCCTAATAGAAAAATATAGTTATTTGGATGACTCATCCACACTGGATCGTAGCCTCTACTCCTCTGGATATATTTTTTTTTGTGATTGCTCCAAGTAGTTTGTGGGAATCTGAATGAAAAAGAAAAAAGTAAAATGAGAAAAATTATCCAAGTACACAATCCTAAGCTAGTGGTGCCTAGCCTTTCTTGGTAATTTAGGAGTATTATACATAGGTCTTTGGATAGTCATATTACATGTACTTTGGTGAACTACACAACACAACAGCAACAACCATGCATCCATGCATGCAAAGAGAGGACAACGTTGTTGAATATGTTTCTGTATGGAAGAAGCAGTTTTTGCTATTTTTTGGGGACTGCGAACCTCGATGCAATACGTTTTAGGACTAACAGATGTACCTTTTGCAAGTTCCACCTTTGTATGATATTATAAGGCCATCAGGAGAAAAATATTGGTCTTCGTCAACCACTCTCAGTTATAGCAGCACGGTTGTAGTAGTCATCCGCGTCACAACATCAGTTCATTTCATTCATATTATCGCATCAAATGAGCAGTGAAGAGGGAATGGAGCCTTGTGCCATATAAAATGCGGCCTGGCCTTTTTGGTGCAGAAAAAAAGTCAAGCTGTTTAAGTATCAAGTTAGGAGAGCTAAAGTAAATAAGATTATGAGAGTGTGGCATTATTTTTGCAGAAAAGTAAGAGCAACATATGCATGAGCTGTGTACCTAGAAGGATATGGAAGGGAATGATGATATGCACATATCTCGTACTCAAATGGGTTAGATTTTTATATTGATTTGTTTTGGGTAGAGTGGTAGATTACATGGTGTGTGGTGGACGGACTACTGCGTGTTCATCATGAACAACTATCTCTAATCGCCACCTTCAGTTGATGGAGGATTAGATGAGGTTGATGGGATTTGGTGGAAAAGCTTCGTTTCCCATCTAGTACCTCGGCTAGCCATTTTGATTCCTTGCTGTGATACGCATACAAAATGACCACACCACTTGGAAAGTGATGCAGGGTGCTGGTCGTGGAGACGCTCTTGCTATATCCTTCCTCAATTGTCCTTTTATATTATTCATGTTTTGTTACGCTGCACTTTCATGTGGTGTAATCAAATCAAAGGTAATCATGAGTCATGACCTAGACCATGTTCGTTGGAAATGAGAGCGGCTGCGACTGGGAGCTTGCTTGTTGAACGAAAAATTTCCATTATGTTGTTCAGAACTCCTTGTGTAAAAGATACATTGCATATCAAAGGGAAAAAAATGTTATCCAGCAGGAGACTATGGGACAAGCATAAATCATAATAATCATGGGCATTATGGGTAAAAATTCATGTAAGCCTTCTTTTCATGTTTGGTTCCGGCACTCTTTCCTGGAAGCAAAAAAAAGGAGTGGGTAGTGGTTGCGGATGGATAGCGTTTCCCATGGAATGTAATGTAATGCATGCAAAAACATTTTATGCTGCATTAATGTCAACATCATGTGGGCATTGTTGCTGATGCGATATCATTTCGCGTGAGTTTATAGTGCTGCATGTTGATATTACCTACTTAAAATCAATGGGAGAAATCATCATGATCATCAATTTATTATGGCTTGGTGACACATCAAATTACACAGTGCCTGTTTAGCCAAACATTCCTTAGTCCTGAACATAGGCATATTCTCACGTCTACGCTATTCTAGGGTGTAATGACTTTTTATTCAATGGACTGTTGACTGTGAAGCGTGACCAACGGTACCTAAGTTCCCTTTTTAGTGTTGTATACTATGTACCCCATTAACTAACAAAAATTCGCAAGTCAGTAAATATTGCTGTAAAGATATATAAGAGATATTGCTGTGTGTAGATGTCGATTTCCTAGGCGTACTAAAATAATGCTTAAGATTTTCATTTCCATTCAAGCTTTTTTATGCTTCTTAACCCAAAAATTCATACTTTGGACATTGTATTTGTAATTGGTAGCAAAATTGGTAGCAAATGTAGTGCATGAAAAATGATTCAGATGCGGCCATGTGCCGATGCGTCATTCCATGGATTTGTTCTTACGCGAGTGCGTTGTAATATACACGATCTCTCATAGGTATCATAATGGGAAAAGAGTGTTATGTGGAATCTTCAACAAGTATTTTTGCACAAGGTCTGCATATACAAAATTTATGAATTATTACTGCGTTTTCCTCTAGGGACATTAAATTTTATGTGACAACTACCAGGAATAACATTTTATACCTATACATATTCAAGCACAGGTTCAGGTGGATGAACGCATAAAGACTGCTATCTGACTTTCTAATTTTTTTGGCTAATATTGAAACCAAACCCATACTTATAATATTGAAAATGGTAAGCTTGCATTTTCAATAATGCTGTGTATTTATAAATACTCAATGAAATCATTGTGTACAGCATCAGAAAGAATCCCAACAAAGCACTTGTTAGGAAATTAATATGCTAAAGTTTAGATGTTTTATAGCCATTTTGAAAGACTACTACATAGAGATCTTTGTAGTACAATTTAGACATTTAGAGACGTGCATAGACCTGATTGGGTAAAATAGTCCAAACACTTTTGTCAGATTGATACTGTCGAATCGATATATTAACGTATGATATCATTCTGGAATTGTGCCAGGAGAAATGTGCGTAGTGTAGATACATACAAGTAATTATTCAAAATCTAATTTCCACGAAGCATAAGGAACGCGATTACGAAGCATGTGAAGAATTTCGTGGTGGCGTGACATGAAGTAGTATCCGATTTTAAACATTTTTATGGATGGTCGGGAAAATGAATATTATTTCGTGTATGACTGTACATTTGCCCATTTTTTCGACAACAAAGTTCAGCAACGAGTACCTATTTGTCTCACAGTCGATTAAGATGAGTGAGTAATAGCATAATTTTTATGTTACCAGATAAGAGCTTGACGGCAATGCAAGTTTCAAATACATTTTGTTTATTCACTTAAGACTCGGTTTATACTCTATGTATACTTTTAATCCTACTAAAGTGTTTTATTCTTCTTCAGCAAAGCCCATTATTACATTTAAAAGGAAGATAGAAGCTGGCTTGTACAAACATATCTGGGAACATGCTACGCTCCACTGTTACAAGGACATATTGTTCACTCATCGTGCCTTTCACTATATGATAGCTGCTTCTGGAGACACACATGCATTGACAGTTACGTAAAACATGCTAATGAAAATTATTGTTGGCTTAAACTTAAATAGTATCTGCACTTTTTGGTAAATGTACGTATATGTGCTTAATATGCATGCATGTAGAATCCATCGAACATGCTAGAGTGAAAATGGAATTAAATATCGAATGCGACATCACCTCACATTCAGCTATGAGCTTATAGGAGCCACGATGAATGTACGCCAGTTGCCATTTAGCAGCTTACGAATGCCGTAGTGGACTAATAAACGTGGAGAAGAGTTGATGTTTGCATTAAAATCAACCCATCTCGTACTCCTCCTTCTCGTACCTTTTTGCACTCACGTATAAATGATCGATAAGGTACAAGGGACCGAACTAGATTGAATTTTCTGTCCGGCTCATCTAGACACTAGACAGACTGAGGTGAGAAATCTCCCACGTACGTCAAGCTCCTCGTTTCCTTTTTTTCCTGCAAAAAATCAGCAGCCACTCATATCTCCTACCCATTCCTTCTCTCCACTCAAGTGTGTGAGTACTCAAATCCTAGAGTTGCAAAACGAAGTGGAATCGGCATATTTTCGCAACTTCAACAATTTACTCTTTCAGCTCCAAACAATCTGAAGCTCATCAATACATCGGGAGCTCGTGATTATTAAAGGTATGTTTGCATATATTATTTACGCTTCATTTTTTGTGCTTTTAGTGCCCCCCCAACGAATTCAACAGATTGTTAGTAGCTGTATCTATAAAACAAAGACGCGTGTTACTTTGACACTCCAAAAAAAGCTAAAAATAGCCAAGATTCACCTACACAAAGAAAACACGACATTTCATGACTTCATTGCCATTATATTGCACTCTGCGAAATGTGTCTACTATCACTATCTAAATCCACTGCAACCACATCATAACTTTTTCATACAGTATGCAAACAAAGTACGGATATCGCGTGGACTTGGAAAGTCAAGTGTAATGTCAAGTTTGATGTGTATTCTGGTCTGATCTGCTGCTAGTGTTACAGAGCTGCAGACTGCATTGCCAATGCATCTCTCTATTCTATGTATCTCTCCAGCAGAAGTTCTCCTTCGGTTTGCCGCTTTTTTCCAACACATCTTTCCCTAGTAGCCTAATGTTTTCCGAATAGAAAGACGGTCTGGTGTGTTTTTTCTCTACGTCGTTCCTACCATCACCTCAGAGGCTCACGTCAATATTATTGAATACACAAAGCCAAAGAGCCGAGCAAAAAAAAGGAAGAAACTTGGACAGAGGAAGACACACGAAACAAGTTACCAGGATACATAATACACACAGACACACGTACGTATGCTCGTTCCTACTTACGGCTGTACTTTTTGTACCTTACACGCTGAGTTACGTACACTCCCAATCAATTTCCCACACGAAGCAATGTAATAATCAACATCATCCGATCATTATCCTTCCTTTCTAGGTTTTACTCATCATCCGGTCATCATCATCAGTCATTAGATTGGTTCATGTTGATTGCTAGTTGTGGTTGGTGATCGTGATTGTGATGTTCATTGCCGATAATACCACTTGTAGTGTAACCATGTATATAGTTCTTATTTGAGTAGTTAAGATAATTGAAACAAAAAGATCTCAATCTTGTTTTAAATTACAAATCATTAGCTCGAATTCTCTTTAGTTTGGCTTCTCTTCCGCTACCTCAGAGTATATACGAGTTAGTCAAGTTTTTTTATTGCTGTGTAGCCAACTCATTTGTTCGGAATTCTGTGAAACACACTCCTTACGTCACTTCATGGTATGTGTAAGTCATAATAACTTTGACATTGACATTGTGTGACTTTTATGTAGCCTGTATTAGACTATGTTGAATTTGCCTTGGGTTTAGTTTGGGGTAACGAGATAGCATTATCAAGCTAATTTGTACATCTTTGTTCACACATGTGCACTAGTTTGGTTTTGATAATCCACATAGACTTCTTTGCATTGTTGTAGCCATTGTTCTTGTAGTCGGGGTATCTCAGCTGTGGCTCGTTGTCAAGCCGTACCCTGTGTGTATGTGAGTGTGAATGTCAATGAAGACAATCACATGGTTTACGCTATCTTTGTTTGTGTTGTAGGCTTTGTCCACAAAGAAAACGTGCATCATCACTTTTAATCACGTCGTTTCCGCATTTTCACACTAACAGTGTTCATCCCTAATTACACTTCAGTCGTTGTGGTTGCTGGTGGTGTTAGTGTCGAACGAGCTAGTCACTGAATATTAGACGTGGAAAATAACCAGAGTTAAAGTCATCATCAGCAGCATTTTCATCTTTGGAAATCTCACCCCGGCTTTGTTTACAAACAAGTTTCTGATTTCCAAACTCGCCTACATGCGAGATTGTAAGTGTCTTTCATATTTCAACATCATTATTTACCGCTAAGTAGCATTTAGGTAAATATTTTTATTAGTTCAGTTGCACAGCATGTTTTGATGCTTAGCTATTTTGTAAGCATGTTTTTTTGGCTACTCCTCTCAATGAAAACATTCAGTTTTAATTTGTTCAGCTTGTCGTTTGTCATTATTATCACATATTTGTTATCATGTCGATAAGCTGGAGTATCTCTTCACCCCTGCATTACTGTTACTGCTTCTGCCGGAAGTATTTTGTAGAATTATATAGGAACAAAATATTTGCTTTGATAAATGCCGTACAATAACAGACATTCAAAAGTTGACACGAGTCCTTTCTTTTTATAATTAGGAACTGCCCTCTGTAAATACTGGTGATAAAGATGTAATAGATGTATCAATTATGATAAACAAAAAATATTTGGTTTGGTGGGCAAAGAAGTTCTTCCTATAAAAATAGAATTACATATATCAGTTTTCTGTCATGATATTTTACGTGTTGTGTACTATTTTTCTTTCAACTTTGTATGTCATGATCAACAATTGTCTCCTTTCTTTCATTTCATTCAATTGATCATCATATCAATTTATTATTGATTGCCTAATACTGAAATGAATGAACATAAAGATACTATTTTAATCTTTCTGCTCCAATCAGGGCATGTCGAAAGGTCTGTATGTCAGTCAGTCTCGCTGTTACAAAGTTGAGCGTGATGAAAATGATTTATGTTAATGCGGGAGCGTAAGATGGATGAGCCGATGAAAGGAAATTAATGTTTGTTCATAATAAACCTTGTTTATTTTTTAGGGAAGAGGCTTATTCTTTAATCCGCCATTGATTTGAATGCTAACTAGTCCATAATGCAATTGTGGTGTAAACTCATCAATAAGATTGTCAGGGGCATGGTCAACAAACATCTGGAGTGGTATGAATGATGAGATCTCCTTATCATTTTTTCACAAGTTCAGCAGACAGCGCTGAGATTTATTAGTGATGCTTAATAATTGGGAATACTAAACGTTGTAGTAAATACGTACATACATGTCGTGGCTTGTTGATGGCTAGCTGTCAGATACATGTTATCGATTTTGATAGTGTGCATGCATCTCCTGGCTTAATATGGGCTGCATTATTTTATCTTGGTAGATAAAGAAATGATAAAGATGGTTGCACAATCTTTTACTTTCAATAACTGGCTCTGGAGTGAGCGTTAACCAGTTTGCTAATTTATCTTTCAACTCCTTCAGTATAAAAACAGTTGCTTGAATGCCTTGTTTCCTTTGTTTTAGAGAGCGCTTTCATCATTTCCATTAACTATCATATTGAAATATCCACGAGATATTCTATAAGTTTTGTATAATAATTTTGATTTAACTGATTGATGTTATAACCGGATATTGCAGCACTTACAAAATGGTTGGAACCCCAGGAGAGAAGAACGTTGTGTTGGCAGAGGATCCCGAGTTGTTGACCAAATTCAGAAAATGGATGGAGTGGGATCAGAACGAGACCACGCGCCAACAAATTCAGGAAATGGCAGAGCTGGGTCCAATAGATGACCTGCGAAAACATCTTTTGAAACGGTTGCAATTTGGAACTGCTGGGCTTCGCGGTCGAATGGGTCCCGGGAACAACTGCATGAATGATCTTGTCATCATCCAAACCAGCCAGGGGTTGGCCCACTATGTCATGAAGACTTGTGGAAATGGTAACCAGTTGGGAGCTGTCGTATGCTATGATGGGCGTCATAATTCTCGAAGGTATGTCGGATCCCATTTGTGTTTCATATCTGCACTAGCTTCCTGGTAGCTTCATTGTTAATACACTAATTGACTGACACACATTTGACACTTGCTATTGGCACAGGTTTGCTGAGTTGACTACGGTTGCGTTTCTCAACCAAGGGTTCAAGGTATACTTGTCCTCGCAGCTATGTCCAACGCCATTTGTGCCGTTTGCGGTCAAGTACCTAAAATGCAATGTGGGGGTGATGGTAACTGCCTCGCACAATCCTAAAGAGGATAATGGCTACAAGGTGTATTGGGGAAATGGAGCGCAGGTGAGCTCACAAATTGCTTTTGCTTTCCAAGATTAAAACACGTCTTTGATGATTTGGCACATCTAAATTTGCCAGACTCCAATTAAGCTGTAATACGCCTTTATTGTGCAGATTATCTCACCCACGGACAAGGAGATTCAGAACTCCATCATGGAAAATTTGGAACCCGTTGCCACCGCTTGGAACACGAAGCTAGTCAGCAGCAAGGATGTTGAGGATCCGCTGCCCATTATTGAACCGGTGTACTACAATATTTTAGCTGAGGTGGCTGGGCACATTAAATCTCGTCACAAATCAACTACACTCAGGTTCACCTACACACCCATGCATGGTGTTGGTCACCGCTATGTTCAAGATGCTCTTAAAAGCGCTGGAATAGACATGGTACGTCAATGCTCTTTAAAATGCCTCGCCTGATTTTTGAATGCTAAGAGACTATAAGCATTTGTTTGAATTATGTACAGGAGGAGCTACTCGTTGTTCCTGAGCAAAGGGATGCGGATCCTGATTTTCCCACGGTCAAATTCCCGAACCCTGAGGAAGGGAAAAGCGCTTTGAATCTCGCTATCAAGCTGGCGGATGGAAATAATTCTCCAATCATTTTAGCAAATGATCCGGATGCTGATCGCTTAGCCGTGGCTGAGAAACTCCCAAGGTATAACAGATACTAGATACATATATAATGTACGTTGTAGGTCAGCCAATGCATCATTATATTATTAAGATGATTCTTTTGTTAATTTCAGCGGAGAATGGAAGATTTTTAATGGAAACGAATTGGGTGCATTGATTGGGTGGTGGTGTTGGGTCAGCTACATGGAAAGGCCTGATCATTTGGATCCCTCTGATTGTTATATGATTGCCAGTACAGTATCATCAAAATTTCTCAAGACAATGGCTGAAGTTCACGGCTTCAATTTTATTGTATGCCCAGACTCAACTTTTCGTATTACAATTTGAAATCACGATTACCTTGTATTCTAAATCGTTTGTTTCTCTATATAGGAGACTTTGACTGGGTTTAAATGGATGGGGAACATTGCTGACGAACTTATTGCTGATGGGAAAGCAGTTCTGTTCGCCTTCGAGGAGGCGATTGGCTTCATGGTCGGCACTGCAGTTCTGGATAAAGATGGTGTCAGCGCAGCTGCTTTTGTGGCTCAAATGGCCACCATTCTTTATGAGCAAGGACTTACTCTCAACCAGCAATTGCAGCGTCTTTATGACAAGTACGGGTTGCCACCACTTGCTATACTTCTAGCTAAAGTATGATTGAACTCATTAATAATTTTGCACATTATGTAGGTACGGCTATCATGTGAGCCACAACTCATATTACATTTGCTATGAGCCTTCCATCATCACCAAAGTATTCGAGAACATTCGGAACTTTCATCCGAATAATGGCTTGGTTGGGGTAATATAAATATATGAGTTTATTGCAATTTATATGCCAATTGAGATGTCATAAGTGCATCATTATAACATGTTGCTATTATATTTTCACATAGTATCCATCTGGGTTGATGAACAACAAGTACAAAGTGACAGCCGTTCGGGATCTGACCACTGGTTACGACTCCGAACAACTGGATCAGAAGGCTACACTCCCCGTATCCAAAAGCTCTCAGATGATTACGTTTAAACTGGATAGCGGATTAGTGTTGACATTGAGAACTAGTGGCACAGAGCCCAAGATCAAGTACTACTCTGAGCTTCGGGCTACTCCTGGCAATAGGTAAAACCATTTATTTCGTAATCCCCATAGCTATTAGTAGCAGCTAAGCGGCATGTACTGACGTTAATATGGTAAAATCTTAACAGTGATCGGAGAGCCATTGAACGGAATCTGAACGAGATGATCAACGCTATGATCAACGAATGGCTTCTACCTGAGAAGTGGGGCTTGATCCAAAGATCTGATGATTGAGCCTTCTAACCGGCTAACCAAACACGTGGAGGAACAATTTTTAAAAGAAGAAGCGACACAAAAGAATGATCAAAGCAGTGTATGTATTATTACAGAAGAAATTCCAAGCTGAACAATACGTTACTACAATGTAGGAGGAACAAAAAATGATCATCATTAGTATTTGAGCCTAGTAACTAGTTAAACTTTAAACTAAACCATCTCGTAATTTTCGTACAATACAAAACTACAACCAAGCTATCACCTGTGTACATCTGTCATGTTATCAATCATGTACATAATATATTGTTCATGTACTAAATGTTG
This sequence comes from Orchesella bifasciata, assembly GCA_034697805.1. Classification (NCBI taxonomy): domain Eukaryota; kingdom Metazoa; phylum Arthropoda; class Collembola; order Entomobryomorpha; family Orchesellidae; genus Orchesella; species Orchesella bifasciata. The sequence goes on from JAQGAP010000105.1 coordinate 41,202, forward strand.
TGTATGTCTATGTATATTTTAAGTATAAATAATAAAAATATGCACTCCGAGCGGACACTTGCGGATCGAAAATTACGAATTTATATTCATCTACAAAATAAATAAAAAATATTAAAAAGAGTATATCAAATATCTATGTATGTTAAATCTATCGTCAGATGTTGATGAGTTCATTGCAAATGAGCCAAGAGGTATGTTATACATTGACTTGACTACATACTATAATATATATTCTATATGATTTTACGCGATACAAATACAATGTATTCCGTACTTATCTATTGATAAAGAGTTTGTTTTGTTTGTGATTTATTTCTTCTCAAGTTACCAGTGACACTTATAGCCAAAAATGAACTGACATTACTATGATATTGTATTAAATAAAAAGTACTTCTATTTTGTGAAGTAAGAAATGAAACCAGGTGGCTATGTATTTTTTGTTAAAATCATTTTTAATTAAAAGGCATATAACTGAAGGGATATGGACTTTGAATCAAAGTATAATTGGTAATCAATCATTATTCATCGACATACATCTACATCTAAACCAAATTGTAAATGCGTAGCTGTTACATAGTAGGTTGCTGTACATAAACATATGACAAGCATTAGATGAGATGAGAGAAAGAATGAGGCATGCGGATCTATTGGCCATCAGCAAGAAAATGCAAACAAAGACGAAGTAGAAAAAATGCATAATATGATCTGACTCCGTACACTCTAGTAAACCATGACGTCATCAGCTGATGATCGCTTTTGCAGTTGACAATCAACAGTACGATTTAGTGTTTTGTGTGCTTGTAAATCAAAAATTCCTGTGGTGCTAAAAGAACTGTTTAGTACAAGCGCCTTACCGTAATATACTTCACCGAGTGTACAATTGATATAGTACAACTTAGCGTCAGCTGCGTCCGACCAGCGTTAACCCTGACTTCGATTCTTTTTGGTTGTGAACCTTCACCGGAACTTGTTTAAAATGGCTACTTCCGCCTCTCGTCGGGTAATGAAGGAATTCAAACTTATCAACTCAGAGGTACAGTTGAACTTTGAACTCAAATTGTTTTGTAGCTAATGAAGTTTTGTTTTATTGTTATTTGTAAGTTAAACTGTAATTTAATGTAATGTGCTTAATCCTAGGTTTTCCCATGTCCCATCAGAATGTATCTGGAAAATGAAAATTGGAGTGAACTCCGCGGAGAAATTGCAGGACCGCCTGACACCCCGTATGAAGGTGGCGTATTTGCTCTTGAAATAGTTGTTCCTGCAAGTTATCCGTTTCACCCACCTAAAGTCAGTTCAGCTAATATTGCACCACCTTTTATAATTTGTTTAATTACTATTACGTGATAATAATAAGGTTCTCATTTCATTAACCTTTGTTAGGTACGTTTCTTGACAAAAATTTGGCATCCAAACATTTCTTCAGTCACTGGTGCCATTTGCTTGGATATTCTAAAAGATCAATGGTACACTACAATATTTATACTGGTTAATAGTGTATTGTTGTATTGATAATTCACGTATATAACATTTTTATTTTTGATCTTTTAGGGCCGCAGCTATGACCCTAAGAACTGTTTTACTCTCGCTGCAAGCGCTTTTAGCCGCTGCAGAGCCTGATGATCCTCAAGATGCAGTAGTAGCTCGGCAATATAAGGAATACCATAACATTTTCAAGACAACAGCTCAGCATTGGACCGCAGTGTATGCTGGCGGTAATGACATAAAAACTGCATTATTAATACTAATAGTGCGTGTTTAATATTGTAATTCAATATAACCTTGCTTTGTCTTTTTAATTTTCAGGACCAAACCGCATTGCAGAGTATGACGACCGTGTAACCCGCTTAGTTGGTTTGGGAGTCGATAAACCGACTGCTATAACTGGGCTATCAGCAAACAATTGGGACTTAGAGCGGGCTGCTGGGAACATCTTTAGTTAACTAGAAACTGCCCTTTATTTAATGATTCCTCATTTATATCGACTAACCCGACTCTTGTATCCGTTCATTAAACACCATTTACATTCATGTCATTTTGACCGGTTATGTTTCAACGGCACTGGTGCGAGTGCACGTCAAGATTTTAGCTAGAAAATGTATATAATAAACACAAGTAAATAATTCGTCAGAAAACGTTGACAAGAATTTTTGTAGTGTGTAAATAAAATAGTTCTGCTAGTTCACTTTCAACGACTGAAGATTTAGGACATATTTGTACGGTCTCGTTTGTTTCATAAATGGGGATATCTTCCATCAGTTGTTGGAGTGTTATTGAGATTTAATAATGTTCGCTTACATCGTTACAACTTACGATTGGTATCTTTCTGTACTGATGCAATTCAAGCTCATTTCACCGACTGAAACTTAATGCAATATTCCGTTAAAAATCTGCATTTTTCATCATCATCAATAACATTTCAATATACGTAACATTGCAAATAGCTTTCAATGCGCAATTGACAATTGAAGCAACGGGCAAATACCTCTTCAGGTGCAGGTATTTATGGTATCAGCTACTTTATTGACATTTATTTTACCGGTTTTTCAGAAGATTACATTTAATTTGTACAAGTCCAGAGAGTAATATGTGATTTAATTAACTATGTCATTAAAAATCGGAACCCAAATTAAAGACGAAACAAAATGTGTGGGTTGCGGTTGAGATTCATTTGTGTATTTGAGGTGGCATGTAGCTCTCTTCATTATAAAATATACATAAATAAATGTGGTGAGCAGACACAATGATTGTTGGCTCGTAATTCTGGAATGATTAAAAAAAGCGACATGTTCCTTATTCTTTTACTTCAATAATATCTGTCTACGATTAAGGGAAGACGACAACGAAAGCGGCCTAATGTACATACATTTGGTTTTGTGTGGTTTCTTTTGAGAGAAATGAAAAATGCATTTCAGCAAATAAAGCGGCTTTGTATTTGTTCTCCCATTTAATTTCACGCGTTTGCCATGCCTCACTGAAGAAGGAATGCAATTGACAGATTCTATTAAAAAGGGAACAGCGAGCATACGTCTCTAAATCCCAAGCAGTCTGTCAGCCCTCAATACTTCCATCAGCTCTATCCTTCTTTCCATTTTTTTCACTTACAATTACAATCCTCAATCGGCATCAGGAGGTACGTATCTGGCAAGTACAGTAACAAGTACAACGTACTTTACTATTTACAAATGCCATTAACATTATGAGTAGTAGATAACGTTTGTAAGACATTGCGTCGGGGTGCTTTATTGTATGAAATAATGCTTATGAATACACCAATAGTGGATTGGAATTAATGTACTTCTCGTACAGCCGAATACTAATTTATCCCATATTACATCATACAATAATCCCTCAGCTCATCCCATAGAAAATGCAAATGATTTACAAACTTAGATGTGTGATTTTTGTCGTCTCTTGTTTCTATGTAAATGAGTAATGTAATGGTATACTAAGGTCAAATTAATTAAGAGAAAAAATAATTGTTAACTTTATTTCTTGTCATAATGCATTTATGCACAAGTTTCCTTCAAGTGTTTATCAAACCTTTTAGCGGTTAACAAGACCTTACATTAAGGTAATAACATTACATATTAATATGTCATTGTTTATGCATTCAAATATAATACTTTGCCCTAGGGTCATTTCAAATTAAAGATTGCAAGTGATGTTCAGATTGATGAGCTTACAACAAATCGAATTTTACTTTTGCAAGACTTTCATTATTAAGAAAATACGATGCAAATGAATTTTCAAAGAAACGTTGATTTTTTTGTCGTAGTTCTGACAGCTACTGAATATTGACTTTTTACCACAGCGGCTTGCAGAAACGTTTAGTAATTTTAAATGCGGTTTAGAATTAAGCCCTAATCGTTATCCGAAGCTTAAATGGTAGGGGGCAACAGTTGTACGTATTTAATGGTTTTTATTCCCTTTGTACAAGCATGCGGTATCAAATGATTCGAATATGTACATAATATATCAGCTTTATCGAATTAAACCATGTTCATGAAAACGGAATAATCGAATCAATTAGAAAATTTAAGCATGTAAATGAATTCACATTACTTTAGATCCCCAAACAATCAGCATCAAAACAGCACAGCATCTCAGTATGTACCAGTGCAACCGTCGTAAAACATCGTTCCATGAAGTTCATTCAGTTCATAGCGTAAATCAGCTATGGCTGTGCTGTAACGGAAAGGAGGAGAGAAAAAAGTATTAGTTTGAATATGTGAGAGAAAGTTTGCTGCAATGTTGCCGCTTGCTTAAATTCATAGTTGCATGTTTTACTGCTCCTGTCCTCCAGATATGATCTGGTATAACTTAACACAGTTGATTTTATGCCTTTCGCCGAAAAAGTGAGTGGAGTTTACTGATGCTTATATATCATGAAACGTCAGCAACAGATCTCTCCCATCCACCAGATGACTTTTCTTTGCTTCTGCCACGACGATCCATGTAAAAGCACACCGCTTTTCCTTGCTTTTTCATTCTACCAAAGACTACCCACCATATATATCCAATATCCACTCTCTCGCTCTCCCACTTTGAAGTCTGCTCCGCCATCCCATATCATAACAATATCACATCACAATTCGTCTCCTTTTCCCTTTTCCTACACAAGTACCAATAACAATAATAGTAATAGCGATATGACATTATTATTATTATTACCAGTTTTATTATAGATTTGAATGGATGGGATATATGATGAGAAGGACAAGCCGATTATATCATGAAATTGTGCCGGAGATCGAGAATGGAGGCTGAAAAGAAGAAAGGAGAAGAGCGCAATATGGCTCTGATATTTGGGGCTGCGGAAGGAAGCAATCACATCCATATATACTTACACTTGACAAAATAAAAAGAGATTTTTCCATTTGTGCCCATTGTCCTCAACAGCAAACATGGTTCATAAGCAGTGAGATGTGTGCTATTTCAGTTTACTCCTTTTCTCTACTTTTCATCCAGGAACAGTCTTCTTGGCTATCAACATCGGACGTTCGTCGTGTGGTCTGACCAGACCAACATTTCACCACCCACATGGATAGCGGTCGTTATTGCTTTTTTTCGGACACCATATGGACATGGTTATAACCGCTTTTCATAGCAGCCACTGCCAAACGTGATATGACATGGTTGTTCAAAAATTGAGCTTATTTGTTCCAATTTTGTAAGACATTTCAGAAAAGAATTAATGGATATGAGTACATATGACGACTCTCTCAATCATTTTCATAATATATCTCAAGTCTCCCCAAAAGGGCTCCTTCCTACCACTTTGGATTTTTGCTCCTTTAACTATTTCATATTTCTTACGCATATAAATAGCTGTAATGCTTTTAATTATGATTTGACATGATCAAAGAATGAACAAACAGTGGATTACATGATGCTTAAGATAATTAATGCAGGCGGATCTTGTGTTGATTAACCGTTTCGAGGGATGAGAAGAGGTGAGGAAAGGTAAGCGTAATGCTATAGAAAAGGAGATGGAAAGTTAGCGACGAGGGTGATATATTATCTCCTCTTCAATACCGGACCCTAATGGTTTATTATACCTATAAATATCCGTTCTCTTCTTACCCTGGGACAGGTTTTTTCGATATGAATGACATCGGACGACAGCTATACTCCCCCTATTCAGGTAGAAATTGAGCAGCTACGAGACAAATTCCTACCCATTTTACAACTGCTCTCATGACATTAGTTCAGCAATTATAAAAAGAGAATATGCGTTGATTCCGCGTTTTTGTTTAAGTAACAAGCGTTCAAATAGTAAAAAGGTAATCACAAATCACAATCATCATTGTTGTTTCTCTATATTCTTTTCCTTATAACTTATCTTTACTTCTGCAAAATATGTAGTTATCTGTCCGTTGATTTACAATCACTAAAATGCAATGTGCATGGTTTCTACCTAACGAGGAGACTGATGTAAAGACCTACAATTATTCATAGGTATCCTCACATTGCAAAGAAACTGCAGTTATCATACCTTATCAGTAAATTCTTTGATGGATTTTCATAGTCCAGTAACTGTTACAAAATGTTAAACAAAAAATATACCAATAATAGAAGATCTTGTTGTAAATAATTTATCCCATGATTGACTTTGATCCCCCTAACATCTGATTGAGACATCATATTTTACCATATTATCATCATTCATATTGAATCAATGCATGAATTCGGATTGTGGTCTTTACATTACTTTGCAAGAAGTTGGAAGAAGAAATGTAAGGATCTATGACTATGTATTAATGAGTACACCGCAGTGTGGATGTTTAGAGGAACAATGGACTAGCTGAATGCCAGATTGATAGCCAAAGACAAACCTCAAGCATAGCAGATCCCCGAAATCTGCACAAATCTAGAGGTGGAGTTGAGAATATTGAGATTGATGTGATAGATGTTGTTTTCTCGTTTGTGTCTCACACCAGCATTACACCATAACTTTGAACTAAGCATAATGTACTTTCTCAGAAAGAAGACAGATCATAACATAGCCAAATTTGAATGATGAGTAGAATTGTGTACAGGTTGAGCATGTAATGTATATTAGGACAAGGGTACAAACAACAGCTATTTACATATTTTCTGCCGTGTTGTCATAATTAATTACGGGTCAGCTAAAAGTTTGTTGTGCTGAACTCAAAAGTCGTGTCACCTTAACATTAAAAAGCAAATTAAGTCAAGGATATTCTTGGAACTTTGAAGCTCGTCTAGTTGTAAGTCTCGTTGTTGTATCATTGTTGGATGTAAGCTTGAGTTTGGTTTGGAGGATATCAAGTCGAGATGTCAACGCTTATTTGGGATTCGATGGGATGTTTATAGCCACAGCTGACATAATTAACATGCCTTATGTTTAACAATTTTGTTGCTTTATTTATTCATATACTAGGAAATGGATCACGAAGAGGCAGGACCTAGCAAGCGGAGACAACTGGGATTTGAAGGTGCCCCCGTTAGACCTCCATCTGGAGGTAATGTCGACAATATAATCAATCTCAGTGGTAAGTCAAAATCAATCCCATGGAATAAAATGCTAAGCTACATTTAAAATACTATAATGGAATGGTATCTAACTGTTTAAGATATAAATGTATTTATGATATTTTAGGCGACTCAAGCTCTGACTCTGAGAAGGAGATGATGACACTAGGGAATGATTTTCCATGGGATCAAGTACGGATGAAAGTTTTACGGGCAGCAGAAGACAAACATGATTCTTCTTCCGACTCTGAAGAGGAGGAAAGAAACGACGAAATGTTAAAGGTTAAGTAACAAAAGATTAAAGTTGGTTGTCTCGGTTTTATTGTCAACGAAGTCGTTAATGTTTTTGGATTTACGTATAGGAAGCTTTAAAAGCTGGGTTTACAGTTGATCTGGGTGGGGTGCTGTTCAAGTTTGGTGATGAAGAACCGCTGAGTGAAGAAGAGGAATACAAGCCGGCAGAGAGTGGAGAAGATAAGGCTGGTGCCTCCGATGCTGGTGTTGGTAGAAAAAGAGGACCAGAGGAACTAGAGCAACAGCCAGAAATGACTCAATCAAAGAAGCGGAAGCAGGAATGAAGTAAGGTAAAAGACAAAAATAAGTTTAAAAGTTATCATATTGATTTGGCGTAACATAAATAAATGTGCTTTTATTCTTCTAGGGGACAGTATGGTGACTAGATCTCAATCACGCGTCAATGTACCAAACTCAACTTAATAAGCGAAACATTATCACAGGTCCGATTCATAGTCCGCAGTATTAGAGAGATGAAGCCGAAGCATCATCCTTCATTCAGTTGTTTACCGTAATTATACCTGAGTTACATATATATTAGCATACTATGTATATATATTAGTTCCAGAGAATCAATTTTACAGATTCTTATGTCGTATTCCCTACTTATACTTCATTTATGCTTCTGCATAATAGCTTTGTAACTTTGATATAGTTTTTCACAAAAACATTGTACAACTTTCGAACTATACACACAACTATCTTGTTAGTGTAACGTATACCTTGATGAGATGTGTCTCATATGCAATAATTCCTAAAACATTCTATGCTAATGCTGTGAAGTTTGGCGAATTCAAAGTTTATGAATGAAAATGTGCTTTGAATACGAAAGGTATACTAATTACAACTTCTTTAATTTCATCATTTATTTCGTGTTTTCATTGCGTTAATTGCTATTAGTTAAGTGAATGTAGAGAGAATCGAACGGAGAAGCATGTTACCCCAAACTCCCAACTGACTTGTCAGTTGAACACAAGGTATCTGACAACTGTAATTTAAATAAGCATTTTTCTGAAGCCAACGATCGGAGTGATACTGTAGTGTAGTTAGTGACTGAGTAATGTTCCGGAAAAATTGCGCTTTCAGACATTCGTGCTTCTAATCAGTCCGCAATAAAACGCATGTTTTATTGTTTTTGAAATATGTTTCCTTGTATAATAATTAACCCAATATCTTACTCTCTAATAAAAACTGCTGCGGGGTAAAATGAAACGAAGTAATCAGAGCTCAGAGAATTTTTTTTATATGCGACATGAACAATCTACAACTTTTAAACATTATGGTGGTATGAAATGTGTAAAGTTGACCCAACTGAAATGTCTACAAAGAGCATATTCAATTCGTCTCAGCAAATAAATTACTTTGCTCAACAATGGTGAACAAATAGATGTTGATGCAGCCTGTGAATAAACATGGAAAGTTAATGCACAACATATTATGCAAAAAAACGCTCACAATGAAATCCTGTATGCATCTTTCTGGATGATTATCATCTTTATTCGTTACATAATATGATCATTGGTTTTGTGGAGTAGCAGTCTAATTGATTAATTACTTGTGCTCATTGTATGTTCCGTTGTCTTCACACTGTTACAAAAGGAGATTATGTGGGATCTCAGTGATTTTATTGTGGATTTTGTTACGATAGTTTTGATACGGAGGAGAGAAAGTACGCTTGAGTTTTGCTTTGCTCTGTTGTGAATCGTAATATGATCTCAATATGTTGCCACACAGTCCATCAGTTCCATGCTCTGACTGAAGTCATTGAAGCAAACAAGTCAACAGATTGCATGTAACAGGAGATCCCCTTCCATTTCCATCGTCATCACTTTAATTTTATTATTACTCTCGCTCCGTTCCCCACTCGCCTTTTTCAATAATGTTTCCTAAACTGTCAGCGACAGCACGCGATACATATCATTTGAGCTTATATGAATTTGTACATAAAAACAAATAAAAATTTTCCGCTTTCATCATCATCATCATCTTCATATCTTGCACCGACGTTTATACACAAGAGACCGCTTAGTACATTTGAGGAAATGATTTAATTAAGTGTTTGTGTACAAGACTAATTCGGCTGATGATTTTGGAGAGAACTCATCATAACTAAACTTTGGGGAACGATAACAGATTATAATGAAGTAAGGAGTGGCAGAGGAATACTTTTGTGATGATTAAATGCTTCATTCATACGCTCATATTTCTGAAGTGATTAATAACGAGTTGCTTCATACGGGGGCCAATTGAGATCTTCTCGGAGATGAACGCTAATGTACTTAGGCTCAGATGCATGCTCCCAGTTATTTAATGTGATGAAATTTATATGCATTGAAAGTATTTCCAGGATATTAATTCATGGAAATAAAGTTGTGGAAAAAGTGGAGGCTGTGGGGTAAACAGTTTTTGGAATATAAAAGATGTTGAAAGCCACTTCGTCTTGTGGATAAGGAGCCAGTATTCTTGGAAGAGATTTTCAAAAAAGATTATGCAAACATAGTCATGGTTGACGAGCGAAAAAATAGTCGAATTGAAAAAAGTCAAACTTTTTCTGGAAAAGGAAAGAAAAAGCTGGATCAGGGTGGGTTGATTTTCTTGACGGAGTGGGATAAAAAGTCAAAGAATAATAATAAAAACGAAGGGGGTAGGAAAAGCTAATTATCCAATGAGTAGTGTTTTTGGCATGTGCACTACTTCAAGCACAATAACCAAAGAAAAATTATTCCATTAAGCGATTAAAAGCCTCAGAAGAGGAAAAGAAAACTTCTCTTTTTCATGCCACAATTTTTTTTTTGCTTATTTTTTCACTTCCCCGAATCCCTATTCACTCTTATGGGATCTCATTTTCTCGAATATTTTTATAAGGCATAGCCTCACCATAATTTTTTCGATGAATACGATCTTTTCATCGCTCGACTGCCAAACCTAAAGAAGATGAAGAAGAACAGGAAAGAAAAATTGAAAAAAGAGAAAAAGTTGGCGAAGAAAGGAAGAGGATTACTCTATACACTTAAGAGCTTCTGGTGCTGTTGTTGATGATGATGAGAATTCTGATGATCATGATGGGAAAAATGAATAGGAAAAGAAGCAGCAGCCATCAGAGAAAAATAATGTATGCATATAAAATGAGAATTACACGAAGCTGAAAAACCCAAGTTGTTTGCGTTGCACTGTTTTGGAAACGTACTGTGGCATGTAGGCAAGGTGCGGAATAATACAAGACAAATACGTGGAACAATTTTTGATTACAGAAATACCAATCAAGTCTACTTAAATATTGGCTTGTTAAAGCACTGCAATGGTTAATCTGAAGTTGTTACAGATGTGTGTGAAGTGTGAACCAGACAAACGGGTGCGGAAATGAAAGTAACTTTTGGATTTGCATTATGGAAAGAAAAATCATTCTGGTGAGGCAGCAACTGATCCTTTCTCTGGAAAAGTTTATATATAGAAAAAGAGATTCGAATGTTCATTCCGCTCTAAGTCAGTGGGAATACACATAGTATGCAATTATGCCATGGGAAGCAATTTAAACACAGTGTGGTTCAGTAGTGTGTCTGTCCAGTTGTTACAAGCTAAAACATATTTCATATCATTTTTTATCTTTCTTTTTTTGGATACAATATTCGTTTCATTGCTCAAATCACATCATAATGACTTACAAAATTGGGACGCGCATGTAAAACTTTAAAGCGTCCTGTTGTAGCAACTTCTTTAAACCGGTTAAAATTGTCGATTATTTAGCGAGCTACGGTTGACGGTTTTTACGCAGTGCTTTGCTATAAAAGTGCTTTCATAAAATGATGGCACAAAGTACAAACTTTTTCTCATTTCTGTGAACAATACATCCCATGTTTGGAGACATTTTTTCCCTATTTGCGTCACTCAGAGTTTCACTAATTGCTTAGCAAACAAAAATATAAAGCTGCTATTTCACTCAAAAGTGCCAATAATAGTCCTACTTTTTAAAACTAATATCATAAATTTAAAGAGAAAATCCATTTCCTCCCAAAACTACTTTCTTTTCTTAGGCTAGAGTCATGTGCTCACAAATTTGTGTAAAAATACTGCCAAACCAAATTGAATGTCCGTAATCAACTTTCTCTTTTGGCAAAAGCCTAAGTGCCAACTGGACACATCCCATAATGTATTGCCAACACAAAACTTTTATGACATGATTGACTCCCAATGAATTACGACAGCATAAGTCATTTATGAAAGCAGTAAAAAGTAATTAAGGTTATGGAAAAGGTACTTATCTCAGAGTTTCATCACGTTCTCAAGCCAACTACAGGAGCTCTTTTAAGTGGATGGTCTCTCAACAAACCATTCCAATGGAGAAATACAAGAAACCGATAAATGCGGCCAAGATTGTAGCGGTGATGTAATGAAAAGGAAGATGGCTTAATGAAGTGAGACGAATATTATCATAAGAATGATGCGGCTACATTATATTACGTGGTTGTAGACGACAAGGTGCAAAAAGAGTTTCAATAAAATAGGCACATGAGGAAAATAACATAAACAACCAATTCAATCCTGATACAAAACGGTTTATTTGTCGGCATCGTTGGATGAATAACCTAGTGTGGAGTGCATTACGCAATATATATTTATGTGAATGGTTATGTTATGCACATTTTATACAAACAGTGAGGCTGACAGAAAAAGGTATACCTCGGGAAAAAGGGCAGCTGAGCAAGTTTTATGGTGATGACATGCTACAAACAAAATCGGAAGGGATCACTGAAAAGGCAACGGGCTTGTATCAAAACTGAGCCTTATATTTTATATGCATATCAAAACAGAGCTGATTTTAACACAAAGGAACAAAAACAAACCTTGTCTGTTGTTTGTCCATTTTATACAGTTGAGAAAAATAGGCGTTTCCGAATCTGATGCATTATCAAATGACAGAATTCTACCTTTTTCACTCTCTCTCTCTCTCCAACGAAACCAGAATGTGGTGCTGATGATGGTTTTCAAAGCTCACCTCACATTATTGTGCTCCCAGTTGATACACACATAATATTATATATATGCTCATATTATGTTGTGAATGAAATGAATGCATATTTCAAGAAAGAGATAAAAAGTAGGCAGTAAAAAAGTGGGGAAGGTGGGAGCTCCTTTGTGGTGGAAACAGAATGCCAGTGAATGGAGAGCTCACTCCTCTTCATCTCTTCCTCTTGCCACGCACACAGAGTATATACTGGAAGAGCTGGAGCTGCCTGGAGTGGTGTAATACACACACACACACACACGTATACAGACTCACTGCCTCGTTTCACCATTTCCAGAGATGAAGATCAGCGTACAAAGTGCAGTAAAGGCAGTGGCGTGTGGATGTGTGCACTTGTAAACCGTTGAATGAGCTCCAAAACTACTGCATATTATCCTGGAAGCAAGACGCTACCCATAATAGGGTTACACATGGCATTTATTGCTTCCACTCTTCTGTCTCTATATCCAGTAGCAGTATAACAGTCCTGCGTCCAAGTTTTGGTTGGGTTTATGTGATGTACTTTTATTGGCAAGTTGAACGAAACACTTTTCTGGGTTTCCACACTAACCTCTCAACTCGAATCCAAGTCAGTTATATCCTCTGCTTAATGGCATCAACATCAACAAGATTATCATCATCGAGTCCAGTGAAAAGTAGTTGCTTTGGAGCATCTGGCTAATCAAGATAAAAAGGAGCGTATTAGTTCTGTAACGTGCAGTTATGAAACACACTTTCGTTTTGGTTTCACATTTTGAAAAAGCTGAAGCTATGCCCCTTTATAATTAAAGCTACGTGTAATTTTCCATTAGTTCCAGTTAAATATAGCGATTTAGGAAGTCGTAATTTATGTTTGTTTTATTGCTAAAAAACGGGACTGAAAGCTAGTTTCACTTCGCCCCATATTCGCCGGTATGGTATTTATTAAGGATGCTTCCAAATGTTATCACTCCACGTTCCATTGCATTCCCATTTCATCATCATCCACACTACGATTTTCAAGCGCAGCGTCAACACTTTGTTGATGTTAGGGGGTTTAAGGAACTGATAAACTATCAGTCAACCATTGATCAAATAAACACGCCTGGTTTCTTTGGTCTAGCTCAAAACAACATTTTGTTAGACGACCAGCAAAGTGAGAATTTTGGTGGACACAAAAGTGCTACCAGTAAAAGTGCTGGTTCTGACTTTACAGCCTCGAAATCAAGTGACGGGAAAAGTTCAGTGATGAACGTGCTTCCTTGTACGGCTGTTGTAAAAACAGAACCGAATGTATTGTCTCCATCCCCACACCATCGCCACCATCATCATCACCACCATCACCATTCTGGAGAGCAACTTTCACCTGTACTTGTCTTTGGTGGGGGAGGTGGATCACCGTGCACACCTTCTACAAGCCCCACCAACATCCCCAACACAACTTCAGGTACTTTTCATAGCATTTTATCTCTGTCATAAATGGGTTCAATGTTTGTTATTCCTCCTTCAATTAAGGGGAGTGGCACATGCCACATAATATCTGGCAACAGATCAAAACTAGAATAGTATGCATGTCATGAGAAAAAGATGATTATTTAAAAGGATTGGTTGTAATATGTGTTTTGGAGGAGGAGGTGGAGGTGTTCCAACATCACTAAGACTGGGTATTACAGCTTCATACACGTTTGAAGACGAGCCCGTCTCTTCCGGAGAAAACAAGGGGGCCACCTCCGAGATCTCAATTACTTGTCCGGATATAAAATACAGTGGGATAGGGAATGGGAGCAGTATAAGGGGTCAGGGCGGAGGTCACTTATTTCATCATCATCACCATCATCATCCCATGTCGTTTCCCACGTGTGCCTATACTGGTTGCTCGTGTTTAAGTGGTGGCGGACGTGTTGAGTGCTCAGGAAAAGTGACAGGTTCAGGTGGTAGTGGTGGCTCTTGCTCATTCAACGGTGACTGTGAAGAATCTCTTGAGGAATCTCAATCCTGTGACAAAGGTGGTGGTGGGGGAGGAAGAGAAGATTCCGGCTCACCGTGCTCCGGATGTCGCCTCACAAATGAGAATAGTAGTGGGTCAGTACATAGTGGTAGTAACAATGCTGCAACACCTACATCCACAATAAAGACATCATCAACATCTGGAGATACTTTGTCCACATCCGCTACCACCAACACTTCCGCCACAAAACTGATCAAGATGAATTGTGAACAACAAGATAGCAGCAATAACAATGTTCGTAAACCTGTGCTAAAGTTTAGCGTGAGTGCCATTCTAGGTGCGGATGATCATAAGATGAATCGTGTCTCCGAGTCCACACCTGTTTTCAATGCCAGTAAGAACACACAAAAATATCATTTATTGGTTTTCTCCATTCAATGCCAAGGAAAAGTATGAGATTTATGAAATATACAAAATGTATGCATCAAGGGTATGTCATACTTAGATCTATAATATGCTACATCGGAAGGCATACATGCAAGTAATAAATTCACTCTGCTCATGACAAACAGAGTTGCTGATGATCATTATATGTATTTATACGGAGAATCAGTAAGAAATGTCTGGGAGTCGAAACTATACACATCGCTGTTTTTTACATTATTGAGTTCACACAGGTGCCAAACTGTCAAATGTATTAAATGCACGTTCCTGGTATGCTCAATTGCAGATTTTGTAACATAATACACTTTTGTCTGTAGCATATAGCATAACGTTTGCCTTGAAAGGTGTATTTATACCTTAATGCACAAATTATCAACAATACATATATAGTTTTTCCTCGCTCACCAATGTCCGGTAGTTCAATATTAGACGTGGTAAGAACAGGCATAAAAAGCACCAGTCCATTACCATGATCTTTTCTGCTTCTTTTTACAAATTATGAATCATTACTGTATTTCGCTAACTTCATGTAGTCTGAAATCATTAACTGTAATGCATAAGGAGAAGCAGGGAGTACTTGTCTAATCAGTCTGTGAAAACGTCTCTTGATTATATACCGTGAGAAATGGTCATAAATCATAACGTTTTTAAGCGAATAATAAACCCTTACAACTTATCATAACTTACTTGCAGTCAAATTTGTCATGCCGTTTAAAAGTTATGGGTGCAGGGAAAACCCGTTGTATTTTGTTAAAATTCTTAGTTCGTATTTTTTGGAAGCGCTGACGCTCACTTTTACCAAATTGAAATTAAATCCTTCTAAATGACAAAAAAGTACATCAAAGAGTAATAGTTTTTTGCAGCTTTATGCCTTTCCAGGTCCTCATACAGCCAATGTAGTACTTTTACAACAAGTCCTTTGCATGCAAAGTAGCCAATACACGGACAGTATAACACTGAATTCTCTCAGTTTCTCTTGGATCATGGTCTAGAAATTGAACATTAGTGTACAAACTTGCACCTGCGATCCTATCGCATCAAATATTAATATACACACTTGTGATTTCTAGTCCGCGGTAATATTTACCATCCATTTCATATTTCCAATAAATCTTGGAGTGCGCACAAAACAAATTTTAAAACCTCAACCACTATTTTAAAAAAAAAGTCAACTTGCAGTGCACAGGATGAAAGATTAGATTACGGAATGGTACAGGTTCAATGATTTGCCTCCAACTGATTGTTTTCAAATAAAATATTGATGCAAATTTAGCAGTCGCTTTTTGTGAAATGTTTTGATCTAGCTCCTGGGGCCTAGTGGATGAGGTTTGATTGTAATCTTTACAAATTATTGAGTATGAAAACAATTTTGGAGGTCAAAAGGCCGCAATTAAACAAAAGATAAATTCTTCGTCCCACACAAGATACGAAACAAACAACAGTGATAGGCGTATTATACATGAAATGATATAAACAGCTACTGCAGAGTCGCTTGGACTAAATCTGTCGTTAACAATTCTCTGATACTGTATAGCAAAGCTTTCTAAGCTTTCTTATATGCAAATAATTATGGCAACAAAATATGCAAGTACACAATTGTGACTACACATATTATTTGGACGTTTCACAATGTTGAGTGTCATACAATTATTTGTCGACAGTCAGTAGAACGCTTGCATGTTACAAAAGCTTCAATCAATAAACTTCATGATCGAGAGAGGACGACACAAATTACACCTTTGTCTGGACAAGTTTGCATTGAAAATATGTTATTAGGAAGCCCATAAAAGCACTCTAAATTGTTGCTGTAGAAAGGTGTTGACAGACTGACATTAAATGAAGACCACATACGGAGGCTCCCAACAGTGTGGAAACAATCCATTGACAATGTCTGTTGAAGCGAGTGTAATACACACAACAAAGCATTACGAGTTAGAGAAAAGAGCTGATAAAAAATTCTCAAATTGATACAACTCTCTTCGGTTTGAATTGGGAAATCGTCTGCTGAGACAGAAAGTGGAGTTTCAAAAGGGTAATGGGTTGCCTACCAACAAGGGCAAAATCTTCTTTCAACAAATAGTAAATCCTCTCTCGAAATAACACCAGGAAAATACTCTTGATCCAAAAGAAACACTTTTCAACGTTGCTCGATTTACTTTTTCTTTGGTAGCAGTGCATTCATACCTTTCACATTACAATCCAGCTCAGTTTAATCTTCAATGTTTATGTTTCGTTGCTTTAAAAAAGTAAGCCTGTCCCAAGCTCTTGACTATTACCTACAGCCCCTTCATTTGAAGAGCTCTCCCTTTATCCTTTAAAAACGGATTTGAGGCAATGAAAATAGAGTAGCTTAAATAAACATTTCTGCCAAATAATCTCATGTATTTGTTAAATGCGCACTGCTATTCAATTTGGATGAGCACTCGTTTAGAAATAACAATGTTTTGTTTTCGAAACAATGCGCAAAGGTGGTACCGACCGTCACACAACCAGTCAAGGGTGTCTTAAGGCGTAAGGAATTTTAAATAGGTATTAACTCTATTCCACAACATGACATAAACTGTTTCAATAAACTTTTTCTATCCGCACTTAAGTTGGAGCCCAAACAAATCGAAGGTGGGCAGGCAATCAAATAAGTATTTTCCATGAATAGCATACACTTTGCCAACTGAATAAGCATTCTATGGTAAATGGTGCGTATAAAGGTTCCTGGTTGGCATCGCAGTTAAAAGAATGATTTAACATTAAACCACCACCCAAGGAAAGTAAACGAAGGGTTATTTTCGAGAGGTATTGCTTTTAAAGCTCTTGTTTTGCAAGCTCTGTAGAATTTGGATAATAAACGTTCAACTAGAATCAAATTGTGATATTGGTTTTCTTCAAATACAAATTAGTTCTGGAATTACTTAAATTGATAACTTTGATGCTTATTCTGTGACCAGAAAGTTGTAAAAATGAGAAGTAGATGAAAGAATTCAATCGCAGTATCTTTTAGCTAAAAACCTGAACATTGGTCTTAACTAGAAGGAGTATTTATATGTAGTTCCGTTCTGGTTGAGATTCGTGATGATTTTTAGAATGTATTCTATATGGACGGACAATGAAAAATGAATTTATAATGGAATAATGGAAAACATTTTTTATTTAATGAAAGTAAAAGCATCAGATGGGCACAGTTTTCCAGCTGAACCTCAAGCGAAACTAAATTGGAAATGCCTTTTTGGTTTTTTATTAAAATGAAAGCTTACTTTGGCATTCATGAATTAGTGCTGAAGTCCAGACAACAGTTATTTTTACAGCAAAACAGTGTAGAACGACCAAAAGGGGCCTAGAGATAGCAGGACAGATGATTTTTTGTGGGCTCACGCTAACCATCATTTGTTTAAGTCCCCGTTCTCCTTTGTCCACATCCTTACAACCTAAACGATGAAATAAAATGGGCAGAATGAATTACGGGCTATTTAGCGGTTTGATACTGTAATACAGGGTTGAAGGTATGAGCCTCCTCAGTCCTCCTTTTTTATTCTATTCATTCGCCCATTATCACGGTTTTGATCCTTTTAAAATAATAAATATTTTTTAACAGGCATGGCACAGCTTGTCAAAACATTTTGTCACAACAGACCCCATTGTTGGTGGTTTCTATTTAATTCTTATTAACAAAAATATAATGCCACCGTAAAAAATTCATTTTTGAGAGATCAAAAGCTGAAAAAGAAATTAGGTTGGCTGGACTCAGTGTGACGTACCTTGTTGTTGACAGGGTACTGCTTGGGCTTGTAATCGTTCATATTCATCATTCCATTCAGCTTCCATATCAGTCACGTTGCAAATCACAACATTAGAATACACAGTTTGCTAATTTAAGGGAGTTTTAAAAGCTTTGGCAATGAAACCAGATATTGGAATTCACCCGGTTCATGGCAAAGCCATCAGTCCAAATTGAGGAATATGTTCAATTGCATATGTATTCTAACATGATAATATCCAGATGCAAATGAAGCACATGTAATTGCAATAGATTGCATGTCAATACTCACGCGGTTACAAAACTTCTTCGTTCATGGTTAACCATTACAATTATAACGCTTATTAGTTAAAAACAAATGAATTTAAACGGAGTTCGTTTTAGCCCTTCAAACAATGTGTTCCTGAAAATTAGAGCAAAAACTAGTTGATATTTATTTCGTAGACCTTCCACAACCGTCTTTGCATTTTTAAGCGTACAAGTAGGCTTGGACGTCCTGAAGTAATTAATTGTAAGGCGGAAGCGGTAGAGTTCGACATGCATAATAATTCGGTTTATTGACCAAATGCATTTTTTATGGAGTTGACCCTACACGTTAAATAATTCCAGTGAAATTGTCAGTCATACAGCAAACATTTGGTGCTGGTCGCGGAATGCCGGAATGATTTTCAATATCAATAAACTTCCAACCACTCAAAAGGATATTCACCTACTGTTCCACTTATTTAAATTCAGTATTATTACGAAATGTGTGAGCGTTGATGCTTTACACAGGGCTTAAACACTATTCCATATTCTAGTATTCGCCAAGTTGTGAATTGTTAAAAGTACACGTTTTTATATGTTCAATTGCAGATTTTCTATCAAAAAATACAATTGTATGCAACCTAAGAATAAGGAGTTTTGTCGAAATACGGTAGTATAAAAAGCTGACAGCTGAAACGAGATAAACCTGCAGTACAAAGCATAATAAAATGTATATATAAACCTTTGAGGCGATCAGTCATTATTCAATTATTCAGTATCTGTAACAAGTACCTTATTAAAAACGACTGTTGAAAAACAATGCAAGTTTAACAACGGTAAAATTACTGTAGAGCCATACTGGAGGATGGAAATTTTTAACCCGATTTCTTGACTTTGGTTCATCAGTTAAGAGTCATACATTAGTTGTCAGTAATATGTCACACACATCTGAAATATTAATTGTCTTTCGAATCTCTTTCGTAATGTGAATGTGGGAAACATTAATTCCATGTAATCATTGAACGGAATGTAAATTCAACGGTAGAATGCATTCATAATTCTGATAAACTAGAAGAGTCTGTTAACAAATGTTTATAGCTGTTTTTACGAGCTATCCAGCCCCAAAAGTTCTTTGTTACTAATTACGAACCTGAAAATGCAAAATACCACGTTGGTCACATAGATATCTCCATAGATATGCTAACCAACGAGATTTTTTACAACAGTGACTTTTAAAACTTATGTATCATATTTCTTTCGAAAGCGCAAATTGTGAATGTCAGTTGACTGTGTATGCGTGTCTGTGAATTTAAAATTGTTAACTTGGTTTTTTTCTCTGGTTTAGGATTCGTAACGCCTGCCTCGTTTTTCACAAGTTATGGAGTGAGTTCGGGTGGAGTAGGAGGCACCGGAAGCAACGGTGGTGGCAGTGGAACAATAGCGAAACCAATTGCTCGACCTGCTGTCTCAGCTGGTGGTCAAGGAACTGTATTCGATCCCCATCTTCACGCTCTACTATCATGCAGGCATCCAAGTTTCCTTCCGGGTACACAAATAACATTTATGGGTTTTGCAGAAGCCCTTGTTCTTGTTCAAATGAATGGAATATGGTGTTGGGGCATTCATTCATAACAATAATGAGGGCCATTTTAATTGGTGTGAAGGTCATCACCCTACAGGGAGCGGTGTTTTTCCTTTACCTGGAACATTTCCTTGGGCTGGAGGACCTCGGGGCAAACCGAGACGTGGCATGATGAGAAGGGCAGTTTTCTCCGATCTCCAAAGAAAAGGATTGGAGAAGCGGTTCCAAATCCAGAAGTACATATCAAAACCTGATAGAAAAAAGCTCGCTGAGAAACTCGGACTGAAAGACTCACAGGTAATGTGCTTCTCCTTGTATTTGCTACCCTTACCACTATGTATAATATTTTTTTTTACAATGAACCACTCTTCACACTGGAACTTGCGACAATGTATTGATGGGAGAAATGTTACTCGCTACTTTACTGCTTAATGCATTTTAATATCCAGTTTCAGACCATGGCTATTAATTGTAAGCTGGCATCCTCAATTGTATATGTCCGTCTCAGTCTTACACACACGCTTAAAAGCATCCAGTAAAGAGCTAGTCAACAAGTATCAAATTTATTCACAAGTGCAGCCTTCCTAGTTCTCATGAAAAAGGATAGTGCACTCAGAAACGAACAAAGTGGGTGAACGAGTAAGCCACAAATGGTACATGATACATACGTAAAGACTTGATAACAAATAGCATAAACTACACATGTAGAATCCCATGATTTTGGTACAAACTGGCTTCAAACTGAATTTAACTTGATTTATTACAAATGTATTGATTTCCATTGCCCAAAATTTTGTTTTGAAAGTTATATTTGTAGATTATTCTTAATAAATTTGATATATTTGTTATTAGTATTACTGATAAGTGAGTAAGAATTATCATCATTTTTGGTAGAATGGCTAATGGTTGGATAATATTGTTTCTACAGTTATGTGGGTAGATATGTAGACGTATTCCACTCAAAAATCCCATCTATATACTTTTGTCCGTGAAAAGTAATCATTTTGCTGTCCTCCTTTCCTTGTGACATGTCTGGTCTTGACTTGGGACAATTTTTGTCACTCATGTTGTGGTTGACTTGTGGGAGAATAGGGATTTTGATTTGGTATTTGGTTGACTTTCTTTTCGTTGTGGCACAAATCGTTTTGCTTTTCCTTTCTTCTCTCTTAGCTTACCTCAGTTATTTGATTCCCTCTTACTCAAAGTCCTCGATATTATAACATTTACTGGGAAATTGAAAGTCGGAAAAAAAGAAAGAGAAAAGCGATCATGGAGACTTAAGATTGAATAAAAACCACCATATACGCCATTATCATCATCATCATCCTGCAGCCTGCTCTATTATTTTGCTTTCGTCCTCTCCACTTTATATACAGAGAAATGAAAGTGGAAAATATGGGAACGGAAAGGCAGATCAAATTTATATACATTTGTAAACTCTACTACACCCATAAGAATGTCGGGCAAAAGGAAGGGGAAAAAGTTTTCAGAAAGAGCCGAGCGAAGAAAGAATATCGAATATCACAAAAGAAACGGATGTGCACAGTTGGAGGTGACACCATCAACGAAAAAAATATCCAAGTCGCTAGCGTCATGGAATAGAGCGATGGATGCATAGCGTCTTTTTTCTCAGCAGAGCTACAGGACTATGTAATCTCATCGCATGAGAGCATTTTCTCTGGAAAATGTTCCGTTTTCCCATATTTTCATCCATTTTTTTCTCCCGAGATGTGATGTGGGAACGAAGGCATGTAATAATCTGTGAGAGCTTTTACAGAGAAAGATGATGATGACGACGATGATCGATAAAAAAATGAAATTAAGCCATCGTTTGTCTATATTTTAGCCTCAATTGACTGTATGCAGCTACCGTCTGACTTGCTCCGAGAGAGGAAAGAAAAAGCATAAAGTCAAAACGCGTTTCTCTCCCAGCCAGCTTCCCTAGAACAGGAAAGCTGAAACCTTCCATACTTGAACTGCTCCCATATCTTTCCCAAAACTTCATATATGAGGGAAAAGTCTACGCATATTCCCAAGGAAGAAAGCCCAACTTATGGAATATGATATGGAGGGAGAAAACATGTTTTTTTATCGAGGAGAAAATGGCTAGTAGTAGAACATAGTAGCGCTTGACTTAATGTTATTTGGTTGGGCCATGCCTTTCTCCTGCAACCAGCCGCATATCATGATGATATTAGGGGTAATAATAATAAAATAATCCTCATAATATCCTACTCTTTTTTGTTATATATGGGCCATAGCGTGGCTCCTTTTTCTCATTTCCTTGTCGTCACAGTTTGCTCCTTATGCAGACATGAGCTTCGTATGAGCGAAGCGTTTGTTGTACCTTTATAAAAGGAACGGTGAATATATTTTATATTAAGCCTACATTCATACAGTTTGCAACCTTTTCACCATGTATGTGCGTGTCTTTATGATGACTTGAATGAAAGTTTAGCTTATCTACGCATTCAGCATTATTTTTTTGGCATGAAGTAGAGTTGCATACTGATATGATATTGTGTCCTATTAGCAAACTAAGTCGCGTATAAGCAGTATAAATGAAAATAAAGATGAAAGTGGAAAAATGGAGAAAAGACTGACGACTCGGGTAATATTAATAGAGCCAAGTCATTATGACCTCTGAAATAAATCCATGAGCAAACATATGAGATGAGAGTTTTTACTTGTTTCACTACGACTTCTTTTGCTCTCTCTCTCCCAAGTTGAAGTTGTTGGAATTAGGGGGAACTCGCTTGGGTAGCTAGGGATATACCTCATGAAATGGGTATAATATGGTTAGCAATAGGTAGTTTTATACCAGTTTGAATCAAGTTGGTATGTGTGTGTGTGGTGGCAACATTTGTTGCGACGCTCATTCGCAGCTGTGGACGAATAGTAAGCCGAGATACGGTGGGTGGGCAATGCTTTCAGAGCCTCTATACACATCTGAAGCCAATCCAAAACGTTCATAAAACCTCTTTTTTCCTTTCTCTACAATACAATACACAGGAAAACTTTGTGTATTATGTGTGTGTGTGTGTCGGTGTTCTTTTTTTTTGCTGTTGGCTCTTATCGCCCTTCTGCTCTCAGGTTCAGTTGCGAGATACACATCTTATATAAATATGCTCAATCGTACAGATATTCTTCTCGTGATTGTGCTCACTAACTTACCACATATTATGGAGTTAAAATCCCGTCACAGATTCTCATCATCACATGTAGTTTCCCTTTTTTCGGTTCGAGTGGAGTTGATATTACGTAACATAACATTGCCCAATTGTGCTTGCAATGTGTGCACCAAATTGCTTGGGATTTTCACTTTTGTTCCCCATTCCAATTCCTTTTAGGCAGGTTTAGGTGATGTTGTCATTTTAAGGTGAGATACATGCTACCTTATGCTCAAATAGGATTTAATCAGACACGCCTCATTGGAGCTCCATGTCATAAAATGTTTGAGCTTGGTTAAAGATTTAATTAAGGTTGTAATTGACCTTTTCACTGTGATGAGACCAGAGTACTTTACATAACTACTCGAATTTTCATTGCATACTAGAGTATCTTTCCCTGGCGATTGGCAACATCTCGTTGTTTATTAGAGACTTGGCTCGACGGGGTTATAATAATATCTGGGATGTTGATGTTGTTTCGGTTTAATGCCTTTTGGGTACAGTACAGTTGCTACGGTAGGCTAAACAAGGGGCATTATGAGCTAGCGTTGCATGTCGCAATCCCGTTTCTATCGGATTCAGATATGATGAGATCGTCACGAAAATGTTCTTCAGCCTGGTCGGTAGTGAGAGTGGATGCACTGTAGATACATAATTCATATCGGGTGTGTGAATATAAGTTTAGTGCTCTTTCTTCCCGTCATCATCATCATCACTATCAAGATGATCATGATCCTCTAAGTTTTCTTAGTGGACCTTGATAAATCTCAACAATCTGTCACCAAAATGCACCTCTTGTTTCTCATGTTTTGCTCAACATACGCTTCCTATTCCCACTTTTTCAATAAAAGGTCCCATCGTCTGACTGGTTTCCCCCCTACTCACACACACTCACTCTTTCTCACTCTCTGTTATCGTCGTATCTTTGTATATATTACTAAACAGGATAGACTGTTTTCCTTACTTAGTCATGGTGGGAGCAATAAAACGACGGGATGAGATAGCATCATGGTAACATATTGCTCTTTGTATATTTTATCATTGCGTCGTGTGCCGAGCCATACTGGCAGCAGTCGTTCTCATCAAGTAGTTTACTCAGAAAATAAACATATCATGCATACATGCGCTGTTTTAACGCATAATGATTTCATATCCAACTCCTTTTTTCAGGGAGGACGAGAATTTGCAAAAAAGGGAATAAAACGAGAGCAGTATACCATATTTCGTGTCGTACGACTCAATCTCGAGTTTTATTGTTGGCCTTTTTTTATAAAACATGAGATAAAGTCATTGTATTCTGAATAGGGACGTATGCGTTTTCATAAAAGCCACATTTTTTCTGAATTTCTATAGAAGTAGATGGCTACAACTTTAGAATTTTTTGTTATGCGAATTAAACATTTACCAACTTTTTGATGTAAGTAAACTGATGACATTATAAACCGATCAATAAAATGCTAATAGGATTTTAGAGGTATGTATACATTAGATTTAATAATCTAGGATTCAATAACAAATCCAAGTTTACCTGCCCAAAGGGAAGTTGTTCTTTGTTTTATTTCCTGTTGTTGTTGTTCTTCCATGCTGAGTCGCTATGTGGCTTTTCCTGAACATGGTTGTTGGGAAAGCGTACTATTTCATGTTTCTGTTTTGTAACCACAGAGATACAGAACGAGACAGCAAATAATTGAAATTCCAGCACGACGACCGAGAACGAAAAGAACGCAAAAGAGAAATTCTTCCTCTTTCTCTGGCATTTTGCTTTTAGCAAGCTCGTCCGTAGCTACTCTATTCACTCAGTCAGAAAGTTGAGGCTGTATTTATTATATACAAACACAAGCGTTGGGCACATAACAGTACATTGGCTTGGCTTGCCTCAGTTGATTTCATTCAGACATCGAGAGAATGGAAGCGGAGAAAGGAGAGAGATTTTAGGTTAAATGCAAATAGAAAATGTGTGGTGTGGTGCGTGTAATATGGATGGAGAATGGAGTAGAAAAGCGGATTTCACTGTTGTTGTCAGTTGCAGATGCGACAACGACTGCTGCTTGCTCTCTGCTCTCTCTCTCTCTCTCTTCAGCCTTTTTCCTATTTCTCCCCAGTCAGTCGGTTGGTATAAATCTAAAATGATTTGCCTTCATATTTGTGGGGATACAATATTATTGTGAGTTTCATCAGAGTGAAAACTCAACTCCAAAAACCAAGCAGAAAAAAAGTCCGTTTTTTGTAATCTAATGCAATGCATGTATGGATGTATGTGTGATGTGTAACTTTATTATTGGAGATTATTTGGTTCAATTTCGGTGTGTGTGTGCCAGTGCCACTTGCGTCTCATGTCTGAGTTTGACTTGCTATTAGATTACTTTAGAAAAGGAGAAAGGAGCACACAATAATGATATGGACGTCATGAAAAGTTGCTCAACTGCATTTCACAGCAGTCCTCTTTATCAACGCTGATGCTCCTAATGAATTCTTGTTTTGCTCATTCAATCACTTTCAACTGGAGTCATCATATAATAAACCACATTATGAGCATTACAAAAAAAACTACAAAGTATTCAAGTTCTGAAAATCAAATAAGCGTTGTACGTAATGACAAACATTGGAGCCGTTTCCAATGCTCATGTTTCTTTCTTTCATCCAGATGGACTTCTTTTTTATACCCACTTGTAAAGATATCGCTTAGTAATTAAAGGGGATTGTGATTACAAAATTAGGCAACGGATATAAACTTATGGCTCGATTTTGGATTGGATGGATCAAAAATCACATAAACGCTTGATTTTTGTTTGATTGCATTCAATTTTTCTTGTATAATTTGGAGCTTTATTGGAATCGAATATATAAACGCTTTTACGTAGATATTCTTAAAGGTTGTTATATTCAATCAATGGTCAATCTATTGATTTTGGTAAATGCCAGCGATCAGGACATATTAAGTCTTTTGTTTGAATGCCACAATCATCCAATATCATGTATTAGTTGGTCATGCCCACTTTTGTATCAAATATGAAGAAGTAAGTTTTTATGCGTTTTTATGTACTTTTTCTGAGTTAAAATCCACATGCACTTAAAACCAAATACGTTCATAGTACGGCACAAAAACTTCTTTGTCTTTGATTAACCAACTTTTAAAATATTGAGTAATGCCATCCGAATGACGCAAACGTTCCATGAATATGCTCACAACTGAGTTTTTAGTTTCTACCATAATAATGTATGTAATTATACCATTCAAAGAGGAATGGGTGCAGGGCAAATGGAGAAGTCGGCATGGCTTAATAATACTATGCATTCACAATAATCCCAACTGTGCACATGCATTTGACAGCTATTCAACTCGAGAAATCTAAGGGGTGAAAAAAATTGTATGATTGCTTTGACGGCAAAAGCCATCCGTGAACCAAATGATGACGATGATGATGATTTTCTGACTCTATTTTCCACTACTAAACGCAGGCTACCGATGGATTATAGTATGTAACCGCTTGACTTTCTACTACTTACAAACGGTGGATAAATCTGAGCTGCATTTTTTAGTCGGTTAGAGACTCCCTCTCGGCTTTGCCCTTGCTTCACCGAGCATTTTCATGCTGTCAGGCATTTGCCTGCGTGTGTGGGTACAAGTTGGAAAACTGAAAGTCTTTTATTACGTTGGTGAAAGCGATTGCATGGTCGTGATGACGCAGGAGTTGAAAAGAAAGGAATAATTGAGGGGTATTATTTTCATCATAAAAATCATTTCCCGATGTTAACCTGTCATATTTTTCATTGAACAAGGGTGTGAAGTGTGGAATTGGATCTCATTGAAACTTTATTTCTTTTCAAGGGATGATGATGATGTGACAATGCATTTTCAATGACTTTTTATTCACTCCGCTCTTTTTTTTTATTTTTCCAGGTAAAAATTTGGTTCCAAAATCGTCGCATGAAGTGGCGCAACTCGAAGGAACGTGAGTTACTCGCCAATGGGGGCTCGCGTGAGCAAACCCTCCCCAACAAAAATAATCCCCATCCGGATTTGAGTGATGCGGAGAGTGATAAGCCAAAAATTGACCTTTCCGATGTTTCCCCCTTAAACTCACCAATGGGGACGAGTGGATTCCCTCCGTCAAAGTCAAGTGGAAATAGTAATCATAACAATAATCAAAGTTCATTTGGTGGGGGAGCAAAGGACATGATTATGATGTCGATGGATGACATGGGACAGTCAGCAGATTCCTGCGCGTCGTCTCCCGGCCCGTTGTCCCCATACGCGATGCATCATCACCGTCACCAACATCATTCCCATCATCATGATATGGATGGGAGGGCCAGTCGAAGTCCTTCCCCAATGGATGTTCCCACTGATTTGTCGAGCGGAAATGAACGTGATGATGAAGAAATCTCCGTCATATAATAATACAAAGTAGTTTACGGACCGGTAATGATGTAACGTAGTTTGTGAAACGGTGTGTAATGATCTCTGAGATGTTGAAATATAACGAGTGTTTAAATAAACGGCAAACCAGAAACTGTTGTATATCTCTTAAGCCCATGATTTTTAAGTAAACCCTCTTCTCCCGTTTGTCAGTTTCTGGCTAAGTGTGCAAAATTTTGGTAGAAAACTTTGTTTGTACTCACTTTTTCCTCAATCACGAGAGAAGCGATGTTATACCTAGAATAGATTACAATATTGCAGGAAATGTGTACTACTAAGCCCTATATCAGTACTTTGCAAATGCAAAAACTCAAAAAAATCATATATAATGTATGTGAGGTATTCTCATAATTGGTAACGTAATTACGCTAAGAAAAATGTAACGGTTGTAACCTAGACGTGACGTGATTGTTCTTTCCCAGGAAAACTCTTTAGGAGCTAAAAAATATATATCATGAATGAGCCATGTGTTAGTATAATGTTACAAAGAAAATTATGATCGACAAGTAGAGATAATCGAATAGGAGAATGTTTGCCATTTGTCTATAGGTGTAGGTACACATAAAACTATTTAACGTAAAAATAAATCACACGTATATATATATACATAAAATATATCAATTTATGTAAATTGCTAGTCGCCATGTAATAGTTAAACTTCGTAAAAGTACTGTAAATACACATATTCCATAACAAAATGCTAAAGGCTTACATACATTGCTTCAGGTTACGTTTGTAAATTTGGATGTTTCGAGCATACCAATATGTACGTCTTGATTGACAACTAAATGTTGATTGCATGGTAGCATCACATAGATGAGTGTTTCAATGTGCACACGTAATTATGTAATCAACGGTTGGAGAACCTCCACGCACATATTTATAAGTTATATGTACTCATGATGAACCCCAGTATTGTTTTTATTGTAATAAAAAATTCAAACTGTTTACCACAAGTACAGCTTTCAGATTTTTGCTTTTTGTGACGTAATGGTAAGAATCTGCATATTGATTTGTATAAAATTGCTACTTCCCACGGAGTTTGAGAAAGTATTCACTGTAGCCTCTCCCTCAATCAAAGTTTTCTCTATACCCTCACATAAGACTTTCATTTTTCGGATATATTTCGATATTCTTATGTTCGGGCGAGGAGAAAGATAGGACGAAGTTAACACTTCCTGTGCTATACAATACGCTTCCTATACAGTTAGTAAGTATGCATCTTTCTGTAAAATGATGTGTTTGATTGCTTTTATTTTAGAAATTTTTCCAAAACCCAAGCACCTAGCCATTGATTTATCGTGATCATGACTTGGACGATAAATGGGAAATACTGTTAGTTAATAGTTAAAATTATCTAAAATTACGCAAAGCAGGTACCCCCTAAGGTATGGATAATGAACTAAGCAATACAAACGATATTTAAAAGGTTGTTGGCAGTAAATTGGCTACTTTGGCAAGATTAAACATTTCATATACAACAAATTGCAGC